>JZKD02S2342859.1:127717-151838 GCA_000966675.3 Picea glauca
TAATTCCTCTCAAGATGAATGTTTTGGTGGTTTTGAAAATCACACAAGAGGAATAGGGTCCAAGTTATTGTTAAAAATGGGCTATGAAGGTAGAGGTTTGGGTAAGCATGCACAAAGCATTGTTGAGCCTATTGTTATTGAAGAGAGACCCAAGTATTGTGGTCTTGGATATGACTGAAGAGATGGAGCAAATTCCAAAGTCGAGGAGACAAGGGAAAAAGTTCCAAGAACAAATTTTGTTTCGAGATCACCTCCTCAAGAAGGCTTTAAAGGTGAAAGTTCAAGAACTTTTTTTGAAAGTTCAATCCCTTCAGCATGCAAGGCTTATGTTCAGGATGAATGTGAATGTGTGAAACGAAAGAGTTGTGACAGTTATGAGGACAAGAACACTGTTGATGGTCTTCAAAGGAGAGCTTGTAACTCTTCAGATTCACCTCCTCAAAGAGGTGATAAAGGTGAATGTTCAAGGTATAATTCTGCTTATCATTTAGTTTCTTTTGATTATGTTAAGCATGATAAATTTGTATGTAAAAATGGAAGAAAGAATCCATGTACATATTGTGGTTTATATAACCATCATGTTTCAAAATGTTGGAAAAGATTGGCCAATTTCAGGAAACTTTACAAGCAAAGACAACGTGAAAAGAGGATGCAAAAGATTTGCACTCATTGTCAGAAGCGGGGTCATATTATTGACCAATGTTGGACATTGCATCCAACCACTCATCCACAACACAAGAAGCAGTTGGATAAAGAGATTGGCAAGAATGGAAGAGGAGATTCCATCATCGGTGTGAGTCCAGATGATTCACAAGAGGATGATTTTCAGCAGAAAAAGTCACTGTTGAGTTGGCTTCGTAAGAAATGGTTGGATTTCTTGAGCAAGTAAAGCTTGCATTTTTCTGTTGTAAATGCACTTTTCAGTGTTATGTGTGCATTTATGGGAAGCATGATAAGTTGTAGCAGTTTATCACAACTTTCATGATGCATGTTGCATGTGAATGCGGTTCATTTTGAAGGCATTTTTGTTGTTGCATAACTTCGCCAGGAGGATGTAAAAGATGGATATGATGTTCACTTGTTACAGCCATATATTTTTTTCATATTCAGCTCTTATGTACCCACATGTTTTTGGGTTTATGTACTTATGTTTGTACTGGAAGGAGAGTTGAAGAGTCATGCAGATGCAATTTGTTTTTGTGTATGTGTAAGCAGTGAACCTAGTGATGGTTCATCATGAGTGATTCATGATTGTAACATGATTGTGTATCATGTTTGTCGACTTGTCATTGGGAAGGTCAATGTGTTTCAAATGAGTTTTGACTGATGTCAATGTTGTCTTGATGACTTTGTTTTGTCGATCATGTTTTTCGACTTGTGTTTAGTCGATGGTGTTTGTTGACTTGTAAGTTGATTTTGAGTACACCATGATGCAAGAAAACACCATGTGCTTTGATGAAGTACAAGATGCGACAGTTTGTTTGAAGAGAAAAAGACTTTGTTGGCATCATTTTTCAATCTTGTATAATTTGTTTTCAAGATTGATGGTTTTCTTGGCTTCTGACAAGATGTCGCAGGAAAGTTTTTGCAGCCATTGGAGAGTTGATTGTTTTGATGCCAAAGAGTTCACAAGAGGGACTTGATTCTCAGTGGGAAGTTTGGCAGTCGTCCAAGCATAGAGAGAACAGTGGGTCAGCAGCAGCCAGAGAACAGTGGTTGAGGGACATAGTCAGTTGCAGTGCACGACATGTCAAAGTATACAGGTGATTGTCGAAAAGGCTTTTCAAGTAGAATCAGTTGATAGAACTTGAAAGCAGAAGAGTATAGAAGCTCAGATAGATAATCATAATCTTTTGTGGGTCCAAAAGCCTTTTAGTGGGAAGGTGTGATCAAAATCTAGACCAGGGGTCAAATTTTAGCCCAAAAATCAAAGTGCTCGGAATCACTTCAAACCGGACGAGAGTGTAGGCCTCGTCGTTGCAAACCCAACGCAACTTGTTTCATCTCAAATGGACATTGGGAGTGAGAGATATTGCAATCCGTTCATAAAGTCAAACAGGTAAAAAAAGGATGCTGACTGTACAGTCCGTACGAATGTTGATGTGGCATGTCCGTACGATGATGTGGTAGAGGTGATGTGACTTGAACATACATGCTGACATGGCAGGTGACGTAGCATTTGGATTGGTAGACTTGGGCAAATCATTTGTCGACACGTGGCACCCCTTTATTGGCTATTGGTCTATGGTTTGTTTATTAAAATTTTTATGGAGTCTGTGGGGTTCGACCCCCAGACCTCCCCACCACTTAAGCGCCTTCGCAAGGAACATCCGACCAATGGACCACCAGTTCTTACTTGTAATGTATACGAGTTTGATTGTATTTAAATTTGCAAATTGTAAAGTTTGGCGGGGGGTCAGGCCGGGGCTTAGCCCCGACCCGTGGACATATCATTTGTTATGTGACCATACATATATGTATTGCGTGGGAATTTTAAAACCCCGATCGCATGGGATATATATATGACCAAGCCCTATGTGGGATGGGCGTGTGGTATTTTATGTTTTCAAAGTGTAATCCCATGGTTTTATATATCAAAACATATGACCACACCGTTGTTACATAGTGTGCGGGGGTTTTAATATAGCCCGTGGTTATAACCATTGTAGCATATGACCCTGTCATATGGCTCCGATACTATGGGCGCATTTTATATGGTTCATACGGTTGTAACTTACCCGCCACTTGTAATGACTCTATTTGCCTTTAGATGGAGTCCCTTTTTATAAAACGCAAGGTCATATGGAGGACCGCATGTGCCCAGGTGCTAGGCGGTTAGGGGCTGGCGCACCCATAACCATCCTACAGTTTGCATTGTTGGTGCAGTTGCACCTGGTGCTGGGTTTTTATGCTATTTATTGCACATGTGCCAGGTTCATTTGACAAGGGTGCATTTTGTAGATGCAGAGCCAGCAAGCTTGAAGGAAGAGAATGGCAGGAGGCCTATCTTCTTCATTTTTTGGCCGATTGAGGTGTCGTAAAAGCCCAGCTAGGGGTTTTTAGACGTCCTGAATCCATTTTCACTATTATCAAGGCCATTTGAAGACTTCTTTTGCAGTTTTTTAGCCATTGAAGTTTCAACGAGCTCCAGGGAGCTTGAAGCCCTCATTGATTAAGGACATGTTTTGGTGAGCCTATGTTTGTTTTCTGTGACTGAATAATCTTTTTTGGCTAATTGTTATGATATGAACACATTGGGATAGGTTTTAGAGGCTTTTGAGGACTTTTACAGGTGTTTTTTCCAAAGAGAAGCTCAGTGAAGCTTATGGCCACATGTAGAAGAGGTCATGCCCGGATGAGCCATGATCCGTTTTTAGAATTTTATTAGTCATTTTTGGGGTTTTTATGTGTTCTGATCCCAATGGTACAGTCTATTTTTCCATTGGAGTTGAGAAGAAGCTTGTAAAATAAATTTTGACAAATTAATCCTAGAGAGCCAAGTCCATTGATGGAGGCTCAAGGAGATGTAGCCCGGAGAGGGGTGAACTCCTTTATCATCTTGTTATTGTTGTAAGTTTTATGGTTTATTTGCTGCAAGTTATGTTGTTGTGTATTTATTGAAAGTACATATATAACCATTTAAAATAACGTATCCTCACATATAAGCATTTACAAGAAGATACATAAATTTGGCACATAAACTATCTTGCATATTTTAACACATGAAGCAAGGTCCTGTAAAGTTTATTTTAATGAAGTAGAGGGTGCTTGCATAGAATAACAAGTCAGCCTTCTATTTTCAGATCATTTTTCTTCATCTTTTTTTATTGTCGATCTTGCAATCTTTGGGACCTTGTATTTGTTCACTTGTTCTTCCTGTTTTCTTATCCATACTTTCTTATATTCGATATCAGTTTTCTCTTTCATGGAAGTATTGATCACGCTTATACAATCATGATCTATGTGTCCATAGTTATGACATTTGTAACATTCAATGTTCATTAAAATAAATTTACATACATGGGAGTGAATGATTTTCTTTGTGGTGTAGTCCTTCTGAATTCCTGCCTTGACTGATCATGATCATGATTGAAGATTCTTTATGGATTGAACATGGATGATATTCTTGAAGATGTATCTTTATTAGTTTTCTTATTTTTGGGTTGACCATGATTCCTTCCTTTGAGTACTTTTGCATAACTCTTTCTCTTTTCTTGATTCTTATTTTCTAGCAACCTACAGTTCTTCTCTTCATTCTCTACAACTGATGCAGATGTTTTTGTCTCTTCAAAATTCTTGTTGATCTTGACGATTTTACTTCTCAATGTGAAAAATTCTTCTTCAAGCTTCTCAACCTCTTATTCTTTCTTCATTATCTGAGACTTCATAACTTCTTTTGTTCTCTTCTCTTATTCAAGATAGATTTTTAATGTGATTATTTCTTCTTCAATTCCTTTCTCTTCTAGGCCAAACTCTACCTCAATCTAGTTTAAATCATTAGTTTTTTCCTGAAGATGATCTATCAATGTCTTCTCTCTCATTTCTGCTTCTTCCTTCTGTGATGTTATGTTGGCTTCCAAATAATGATTTTCATCTTCAAGATTTTCTTCAATCTTTCTAGATTCTTCTAGCTGAGTTCTTAAGTTCTCGATGACCTGTTGGGATTATTAAAAAATATGAAGACTTTCCTTTTGTTTCATCAATTCTTTATTGAGTGAATTGTTTTCTACTCTTTCTTTTATTAGTTCATCTAAAGCATTGATCAATTATGCTTCATAATTGTATTCTATTTCAATTATTTTTTCTGTCTCATTTCCTTCATGATATTCCATTTCAATATGTCTACATTTTTCACAATTAAATCAAAACAACATACTTATGTTGATTATGTACTCTTCATCTTCTAAATTTGTTTGGTATAATGAACATCTTTCTTTTTGATCTATACCTGCATCTTCTTTGACATTCTTTGACTCTATGATGGGTGAAGAATAAATATTATGTAACGTATCCCAAAGTTCTTTAACTGATTAACATTTACCCACTTTTTCCTTTATTGAATCATATAGTCCTTCCAAAATGAAATCCATTTCAATTTTTTTATTTCGTTTCAATTCCTTTTTTTGTTGTAGTCTTTTCCCTTTTTGAGCTATCATATCTTGTAACAACTGATTGCCAAATCTCATACCCATTTGCCTTTAAAAATACTTTCATACTTCCACTCCATATCTCATACTTTAAAACATTCTAACCATTAAACAATGCTACTCCATTCTTAGAATAATCAATATTCTCCTTCCAGTGGTTAAAATGTTTCCTGAAGGAACCTGCTCTGATACCAATTGTTTTATTACTAAGAGGGGTGGTGAATTAGTAATGTGCAATTATAACAATTATTAATTCTTTAAACCGCAATGAATATACTTTTACTTATTCAACCATGTTCATCTATTCATCATCAATATCTTATTGTTGGCCCTTGGTTATGGAAGAAAGCAAAGAAAAAGGAAGAAAAGGTAGAATGTGAACTGCACGGAAGACATAGTAATTGTTACTTGGTCAAAGTGAGCAAAGAGAAAAAAAGGCAGAGAGAAGTCCGACAAAGAAAGTTGTTGGAAGAGGAGATTGAGGATGATACATCAACAAGAAAGAAGGATCATGGACAACTCATCAAGAGGAAAAATACACCATTAGATGCTTTGGAGCACCATGCGAGAAGGAAGGAAAGACAGGCTGGCGAAGCCCTGAAGACATGGGTCAACTTGACCTAGGGTTTTAGACACCTAGGGTTTTGGTATATAGGGTTTTGACACCTAGGTTTCGGCCTAAGGATGTCGATGACATATTGTAATGTATAAATAAGAACCTACATGATGGAAGGAGGTTCGATCTAGTAGTTTTTGTTGTTGTTACTATTGTTGTTGTGTGATTGAGTGAGTAATATCGGGTGAGAGAGAAGTGTTGACTACGAGAGCCTTATGTATTGTAAGATCTTCAGTTGGGTGTGAAGATCAACCCTACAGCTAGGTGTGTAGGGAGGGGAGAGATAGAGAGAAGAAGAAGGAAGATCTACTAGCTAAGAGCACAAACAAGAACTGTATGCTTCATCCTAATACATTATAAAGCATAGTTATGTGGACGTATCCCTAGAGAGAGGGTGAACCACATATATTTTTTGTTATGTGTGACTGATGCTCTATTCTTGTCATTTGATACACTGTTATAGCATTATAGTGGTAGATATGATAAGAAGTGTGGAATAGATCTAAGTCGATAAGTGATATATTTACGTTGTATTGTTCTACTGTTGGATCCACTTGATAGTTCCCTTGGTTGTAGACATCTCTGTCCTGCAACCCCCCCATAGCTTCTTTGGGTGAGACTACATATGATTCACAGGTGTAGCCGAAAGGGCCAGTAGTTAGGGCTTGTTGGTGCACTCTTGGAGTTGAACCCTGGGTCTACCCCTATGCCAACACTTATTGTATCATAAGCCTTAACATTCATTAGTGCATAATAAACAATAACAAACACATCCACACAATGCATAGTACACCAATTTTTACGTGGAAACCCAATGTGGGGGAAAACCATGGAATGCTTTTCTTATATGTCAAGAATAACATTCAAAGAAGCACCAAGTTCCAATACTCCATCTACAATTGGAAGGAGGCTTTGACCCCCTAGTTTCGCAAGCTGCAACATGAGGGAATCTCCAAGTCCCTAATTCTATGGTTGCAACCAGAAGGAGGCTACAACCCTCTATGTTATTCAGTTACAACCGAAAGGTGGCTACAACCACATATCCTTGCCCCATCCAACCACCCTGAAATACAAGTAGAATGCTAGAACCACTATCACACTATCACTGTGAGATATACTATTGTAAACCTATACCAATCTATGCCACTGACCTGTAATTAACCCGTTCCACTGTCCTGTAACCAACCTATACATGTGCCTTTCCTGTACCAACAAAACTAAATGGACCAAAAACATTTACCAATACTCTCCTCAATATATCAGATCTAATAACATAGATCTCATGCCCAAAATCACAATAATATCACTCAAACCATGTGCCAACAATGCACATCAATCATGTACATCAACACTATACAAAAATAAACAACAACATGTACCAATCATGTATCAACAAAAAACCAAACTATGCCTCAACAAGATGTATCAAGATCACCATGTACTACAAGTATGTATCTCATCCATGTCCCCAATTATATACCTCTACCATATACCAATAACATACACCAAGATAACCAACAAGATACCTCTAGAAATGCACCACACTCTCCATAATAAAATACCATAAATCCTCACATCAACCATGTGACACAACCTCACTGTTATACAAATTTCATATGTGCTAATAAATTTAGAAAGAGACCTCAACCAAAAGCCCTCAAACATGAACCAATACTAAAATTTAGTAGATATTCCTCAGATCAACTCTACAACGAAACCTAAAATTTCAAGAGGTCATCCAATAGATTTACAAGGAAAACCCTAAACCGGATTCATAGATTCAACACTACACATATGAAAACCATATCTTTTTCTTCTTGTAGAATTTTGTTGTTGAGGTTTTGTTGTTACTATTATATTTCCACGAATCTATTTCCATGGTTATCCAATAGATTTACAAGGAAAACCCTAAACCAGATTCATAGATTCAACACTACACATATGAAAACCATACCTTTTTCTTATTGTAGAATTTTGTTGTTCGGTTTTGTTATTGCGATTCTGCTGCCATGAATCTATTGCCATGATTTTTCTGACACGATTTTTCTGCTGCAATTTTTTTTGCCGTAGTTTTTCTGCCACGATTTTGCTGCCGCACTTTTCTTGCTGCGATTTTTCTGCAGCACCTTTTCTATTGCGATTTTACTACCACGATTTTCTTGTCACACTTTTTCTACCACACTTTTCCTTCTGTGATTTTTTGTCACGATTTTTCTACCGCACTTTTCCTGCCGCCATTTTTCTGCCGTAGTTTTTGTGCCACACTTTTCGTGCCATGATTTTTCTGTTGCACTTTTTCTGTATCAATAATATCTGCCCAAATAATATTTCACAAAATATATATTCAATGACATTTAATAGGTGCTAATGAGAGACCCTTGCTCTCTTATTTATACTCTCCAAGTAGCTTCCTCTATAAGTATCAACTTTTGTCAACTGAACCACTTTGTCCACTTAGCCACTTTTTCCACTTAACCACTTTGTCCACTTAGCTACTTTTTCCACTTAACCACTTTGTCCACTTAACTTAACCATTTTCCACAAATAGTAATTTCTCCACTTCGAGTTGCAACTAAATTTATTATTTTATTTATTTGTTTTTCAACCACTTTGACTTATCCATAAATAGTGAAATCACCACTTCTTGTTGCAACCACTTTATTATTTAAATAATTTCTCTTTGCAACCACTTTGACTACTTTATTATTAAATAATTTATCTTTAATCATAACTTCTTGTTGCAACTAAATTTTCTATAATTAGTCAATTCATAACTTCTTTTCCCTTAACTAACTTCTTGTTGCAACCACTTTATTATTTAATTCATTTATTGGTCAACCACTTTGACTATTCAATCTTCTCATCACAACAACTTTACCATAATTACCAAACTCACAACTTCTTTTTGCAACTAATTTATTTTTAATTATTTTCTTAATGCAACAACTATAACCATGATTAAATCCTAGTTACCATCAATTTTACTAGTACACTTCTTCTAGGAGCTTCTAGAATAATAGTTCTTTGACCTTGTAGGGGATTCTAGATAAGTCATGAGGGTTCTCCAACTTCATATGGCCATAAAT
This sequence comes from Picea glauca, assembly GCA_000966675.3. Classification (NCBI taxonomy): domain Eukaryota; kingdom Viridiplantae; phylum Streptophyta; class Pinopsida; order Pinales; family Pinaceae; genus Picea; species Picea glauca. The sequence continues at coordinate 136,567 of JZKD02S2342859.1, forward strand.
ATCTAACCATGAGGAGTTATGTGGTGTTCCACATATCACCAAAAATGGCATGACATATATTATCCATCTAGAATAGTATTACCTATAAATTCACTGATCTTCATACCTTTATACCTCAAAAAGGATTGGGTCCCTTACCCATGCCTTTTTGGTACCAGAATTCACTACCAAACTTCTCCAAGGGTTGACATCAATCACTAAGGGTTGACATAAATATATAATATCACTCTCCAAGGGTTGACATCAATAAAAACCAACAGTCCAGACCAATTTTCCATCAACCTAAGCCAATGATTTGACACATTATTAACGAGGCCCATGCAGAATCAACTAGGGGTCACTTCCAGGATGACACGACAACTCAGAAGATACTTCAGGAAGGTCTATGGTGGAATAATTTACATAACGACTGTCAGGATCAGGTTAGGAAGTGTGATAGTTTTCAAAGGCTCAAACGACTTCTGTGGAAGAGAAAAAAATTCCACTAAGCTCATTGAACTCCAATGGAGCATTTGAAATCTGGGTTGTCGACTTTGTTGGACCTTTCCCTCAGAGAGAAAAAAGAATGAGCGCCAAATATATTATTACTATAGTAGAATACATTACCAAATGGGTTGAATATGAACCTGCTGAATCATGTACCAAAGAAGTTGTGGATAAATTCATTTATGAGAACATAATCACAAGGTTTGGATGTCCCGTTACACTAATCAATGACCAAGGAACACACTTCTTAAATGAAACAATCCAAGTCTTGATCAATAATTTTTTAATCAATCATATACAAACAACAACATATCACCCCCAAGTAAATGGGGTAGTCAAATCATTTAATAAAACACTCCATAAAGGACTCACCAAAATATGCAATATCAAAAAAAATGACTGGGATGATAAAATTATTACAATCTTATGGGAATATAAATATGATTATAAATGATTGACCATACAGACTCCCTTTAATTTATTCTATGGGAAATAAGTCATTATTCCATTGCACTTTTGGTCCAACTCCAACAGGGTAGCAGCTATGGCTAAATTCGACCGAGGCAGAATCATGAATGACCGACTGTACCAATTAAATAAGATATAAGAAGGAATAGTAATTGTAATGCACCATCAGGAAGTACAAAAACAACAACAGAAATAACAACACGACCGTCATTTAAAGAAAAATGACATAAAAATGAAGAACTGGTTTTGTTATTCGATAGTCGAATAAAAGGAAAACCAAGAAATCTAGAGACAACAAGGCTTGGTCCTTATGTTGTCGAAGACATTCAATCAACTAGAGCGGTTCAACTTCTAACCTTGTTAGGGAATCCATTCAAGAAATTAATTAATGGATCTCATTTAAAAAAGTATTATACATAGAAGGTGAGAAACCCTGTTGGAAAAATTAGTAGGAAAAATTCCAACAAGGACTAACCAGAGTGGAAATGAAAATATAATAGTATGGTCGAAGTCAAAAAAATATAGACTAATAACATATTTAAGAAAATAAATGCTTCTTGTATTAATGAACCAAAGTTGGTTTTAAAATTTAGTTGTAGAAATACAGGTATAAGAAATTGCTAAAGGGAAAGATAAGTATTAAAGAAATTTTAAGCCCTCAAAGAAAAGAAATAGAAAGAAGAATGGAGAGAGAAAGAATCCATTGGATGATCCATAGACTAAGAATAAGAAGAAACGATCAAAGCACCACTCCATCTCATGACTAAATACAAGTCCTCATGAAAACACAATCAATTGATCGAGACAGATCCCAATAAAGAAAGTGATATTCAAGTGATCATGGTTATCATACAAACAAGGGAAAGTAAAAAAAAATAGAGGAACAAACTAGCTATCAATAACATCGACTAAGTAGATATGGCAATAACAAACCCAACTACTCAAGAGAAATAGTCAGTCGATCCACATACCAACCATGCATCAATAGAGGATACCTAGTTAGTCGAACACAAGAAAACAATGACCATGAAAAAATCAAATCCAAAAGATGATGCATTTAAGTCATGGAAGGAAAGGACCAATGAGAATGACTGAAACATTAATGATCGATGCGATGGAGAAGACTGTTGCACAACCACCAATATAATTGTCAGCTGCCTCAACATGTACAGTAACCAATTGTAGAACACTTGAATTAATGATTGACAAGACCTATAGGAATGTCAACTAAGTAATAACCTATATGTCCACTCATACGATTCAACCATATCTCCAATAATTATAATAGAAGCACACAAATCTAGGGAACAATTGGATGCATTTAATCCAAATTTTCATCTACCACCTATAAATTTGGAAAACACGTACCAATTTACCTCACTATTATTTTCTCCCTCACAACTGAGTATAGAGTCGATCGCACAACTAGGAGAACATGAAATCTCTCCCAACTTGTTGAATATCACCAATCTAGACTTAGAAATGTCGATACTGAGAGGACAAGTCTCAGAGGTAATGGAAGGGTCAAGACCAAGACAAAGGTTCGATAAAACAAAAATGATGTTGTTGCAAATCCAGATATAGAACATTCAACATTCACGACTAGAGGAGATGGATTGGAGTAAGATATGGAAATTTTTTATAGAATGGGGAATGGAGAATGGATGTTGGAATCCTAAAACTAAATTCCTAGAAAATGTTGGAATCAAGAACATGTTGGGAGCACCGCAAGTCATCGACTTAGGGTTATGGAAGGAAGAAGAAGAAAATTTTATTGTCCGTCTCTTTCATCAGGGATACATTTGGATCGAACATCGCATAGAAATAATACGGGGGTTGATTCACTGAATTACCAGTATTCCAAAGATGGGGGTCATAGTTCCGAAGACATCAAATGCTAATGACTAGATGTAGTTTTTAACTGGGTTGAAAACAACCAAACATTCTAAGGGAATACTCATCAACAAAATCGCTAACCTACGGGAAAGGTGGACAGCCATAATTGTATCTCTGTGTTTCAAACTAGTCGGTCGGGTGTCAAACGCCAAGATGACAATGATAGAATCAACAGTCCAAGTCTTTTAGAAAGCGTAAACTTTCAGCTGGTCGGAGTACCTAGCCGACATCATCTGAAATAACTGCAAAGAGTGCCAAGAATCTGGTAAGGCTATTAATTTTCCCTCTTTATTAATATAGATAGAAATGGAGCAGTACAACCCAATTGGTGAGCTTACATTCACAATCAAGAAAGTCCCAGTGATGGAAAAGTATAGAATTTTTTCAAGAGAAAAAGAAGGTACTTCTAGTTTGATGAAATCCCAAGAAATGTTTCGACTATGGGTCAAACACTTGAAAGATAGTTCACATAGGTGGTGGGTCAATCAACCAGTACATTGAGCCTTACCAACTCCTTGCAACATTCAACTAGAAATCTACTACACCAAGATTTGGTGTGGAGTTGATTCGGTCCCAGAACCAGAGGAACTTCATTATCAACTGAAAAAAGAAGAAATATTCATGGATCTAGAAAGATAGACAATCCAAAAGATAGAAATTCCTTTTGAAGTTAACCAATCAAGATTTCCCTTGATTCTTGCTCTTACTGATGGAGATTAGGAGGAGGAAAGAGAAGAAAATATTTATGAAATTCCCTTTCTCGAATAATTGGAATCCCTGCCAATCATCCTTGTAAATCCATCACTAGAAAAAAGAAAATAGCCAATGAAAAATGAGAAAGTTAAAAATGTTGTCAAAGTCAAAGAATTAACCATCAACATAAAAGAAATTTGGAGGGAAAATTTTTATTCGAATGAAGGTATTGACTTAAATGACCTCGTTATCCAAGAAAAAATAAATAGCATTACAAGAAATATTGTTGAGAAAATAAAAAAACAGAGAGGCAAACTCAATAAGAGACTGCTACGATGAAGAAGATCTACAATTCATTGGTCGGACCTGGGATGAAATAAGCTATGGAAAAAGATAAGATACAAAAGAAGCAAGTTAAGTAAATTAAAAGTACAATTTGACAGATTGAAACAAGAGGAGCCAATAATTATAAAACCCTTGAGGCATGAACCACCATTATAACTTTAGTGTGGGTCACAACCAACCGCAAAAAATGGGAACTCATATCGAGGATAATACTAGGAAAGAAAAGAAGGGCTGAAGAAATAATTGACTTAACAAGATACTTGCCTCCATCTGAGCTAGTATCCATAGTAGAAAAATGACCACCAAAGAAGAAGAAGAGACAAATTATCATTTCTTAGTCGTTAGAACCAATAGAGTCTGACCAACCATCTGAGTCTATTATAGCAATATTTGCCTCACCCTATGCAATCTTACACAGAGGGCCTTTTGCATTTCCCCATGCAGACTTTTAATTCCTTTTTGCCTACTATACAACATGCATATACACAGGCTGCACCACTACAGACAGTGTACATCGAGATTTGTTTCCAAAAATTAAAAATAAAGTCAGGTTTCCATGTCACGACATGAGATCTATGATACTTGGCCTTCCATATATTGGAAATGTTCTGAATCGGCCCTTCAGTTCCATTTGAAGTTTATAAATGGGTCAATTCCGAGCTATGGAAAGGAGGAGAAAGAATTCAACTTTGAGAGAAAAGTTACTCTGGAGAAATTATTTACTTCATATTGAGTTTGCATATCTTTGTCTTTTAAGACTGAACACAATGTTCAACCCCCAAGATATTCCCTTATTAATTGAGAACTTCATTGTCTCTCTTCTATGATCTTGCCTTTGGTGGAGGATTGAACTGGTGGAGGCACATCTTGAAGGAACTTAGTTTCTCGATTCCGAGCCGTGCCATCATGGAAGTCTATAACGTTTTCACTTATGTTGATCATATATTAATAGAAATACTCTTTTCCTGTCCAATTGATATCTTGAAAATATTTCAATTATTATTCCATGGGTGTATTTGTTATGTATATTAATGGATTATGCTATTGAATGTGCTAACATCATATATTATCACCATATTTTTTCTTTTCTTGTTTGTTGAGGATTGGTTTCAGGTATATTGCTTTGGTTCAAGTGTTCAACGGTGGACTTTATCAAACATCTGGATGAGGTAGGCCTTTTATCTTGTCTTGTTAATATATTTGTTTATATAGCATACTTGAGAATAAAGTTTATTTATGTAGTCATTTCTATCTGTTGTGGTTTACCCCTAGCCATAGAGAAATTTTCCTCGTAATAGAATTGGTGACCATACTAGGGATTGAATATTCTTTCTTGGGGTTTGGATTGTTTTTATCTTTATATTTCTCTCGTTCCTATTGTGTTTCTTGTCATAGCATTGCTTGAAATCCTCTATTCACTTTGGGTTTGCATTTTTCAACCTTCCCCCTTGCCTAGCTTTGTTTTTGAAACATATACACAACCTTTTTCTTAACAGTCACATATATATGTGTGTTGTCCTTCTGTAAGATGCATACATATGCATTGTTTCCTTGAACGGTCGCGTACATCAGCCTTATTTGCTTGTTTTATGGGTTTGGTGGTTGTTGGGTAGGTTTTGTTGATTGTTGAGTCTTCTTGGGTCTCTGTAGTGATTGTTAAGTGTATGTGGGATGACAGGAAACCTCTATTTCTTTGAATTTCTAGGTGGAGTCTTTCTCATCATATTTTCATTTTGATTGTTCTTGTACATTGGGTTGGGTGTCTTGCTTCTTGGTATCCTACTTGAGTTGTATGTTTCTATACATGGCAGATTTTTTATATATCAAGTTGTTATTCATTCCATGCATTTTCATTTTTCTTATATTGAAAATACAAAAATACTAGGCATTTTGCATTGCTTGGCATTTTGATATTTTGAGTCTTTGTCATTAACTTAGTACATGTAAAGAAAGATTGCATTTTTACTTCAGAATTGAAGAGTTGAAATTGAAAATTGCAATATTTTAAGAAGCATATCATTCATTGAAAATTGAAGTTAGGACTTTGCATTGTATTCATATTTACTTTATTTGCTGAGTCATAACATCGTGAGTTTCAATACCATGCCTTTTTGAGTAATCACGGCCATTAAAATTAATGATATAATTTAAAATTAATTAGTCACGATTTTATTTTCTAGGGTGCACAAACTAGCTTAGGATTTAGTGCCTTGGGATAGGATTTTCTGAGTAAAATTCTCCAAAGCTATTAAATCAACATATGTGTCTAACAAAGGGAGTGGAGAAATCCATTGTATAATTAGTAATATCAAAAGGATTTGCTTACACTAGAGTTAATCATGAGGTCACGTGAGGTTGGTTGAAGGGATATCCCCCCGATACCTTCTTAGCATCAGATATATTTCTGGGTATCTCTTCATATCTGGGGATCTTGTTAGTTCCCTTACCTCCATGAGAGGCGATGCTTTCAAGGTTTTAGGCTTTGCTACCCTGCTCATATGGTGGACCTAACTTATGACTACTCTCCTATGCATCGGTTATACATTGGTTTCTTAGTTGCTTGACTTAGGTTCCACATAGGTTACTTGTAGGGGTTATTCCTGAAGTACCATGGGTCAGATAAGGGTCGGATAACACACAGCCTTTATGGAGGATTACCTCTCTGGGGGGATCTGAATGAATAGTTGTTAAGCCCACAAGGGCCCTTATAACTGATTATGTTACCTCCGATCTTTAGCAGGGAGTCTCAGGCCCCTATTGGGAGAGACATACCTTCTTTAGAGAGGGAGGCCCCTTTGAGCCACTTTACCACATTTGTGTGCATATTGGTTGTTTTATTTTTGGTGTGCTCTTTGATTACTAGTTGGCCTTAGGTTTTATTTTTTGTATTTAGAGTCTTAATTCATCATGGAGTCAGACCAACGTCCCCATCGGTCCCGTCACTTGTTACAGTTACCACCTGATTTTGAGTCTTTTCTTTCTAAAAGTTGTAGAGTTATTAGATGTGGTACACACACCTCCACTGTTCAAACTTGTGATTCTACAAGGATGAGTATTGAACCTAGTATTCAGAACACTAGGATTCCTTCGACTCCCACACCTACTATAGTTAATGGAACCCCTTCGACTCCTGCAACCACAATGGTTTTATTGCTAGAGGCACCTATCATTACTATTTCTCAGCCTATAGTGAATGCTCAATATCTTGCCTTGAACCCATTTGGGTCTCTTGGTCACTCACTAGGATATAATGTTCAGTCCATCCTTATGGCCTCTAGTCCTTTTTCCCATGGTATGCCTAATTTTACTTCACAATTTTCAAACTCCATCCTAGTTGTTGGCCCTAATGTTAGCATTGGACTTGGGGGCACTACACCTTATTATACATCATTTTTTTTTTGTCTTTCTCAAATCCCTCAAATGACTCATAATATGGGAGGCATTACTTCTTTTAACCCCGGGTCTAACCCTCATGATTCTAGGTGGAGAAACCAACCAGGTGGAAACGATTCTACTCAAGTTTCATCCTATACCCTTACCTCCTCAATGTCAATTCTGACTAGCATGTTTGGCATGAAAAATCCACCTCTATCCTCTAGATTCACACATGGAGGAGGTCAGTTTCACACCTTGGGAAACCCCCAATCCGGAGCCACTCGAGCTGGGGGAAATTTTTACAACCCCCATTAGAACATTCCTACTAGAATGATTCCCAACCAACCTCCTATGAATCATTCTGGAGGAGGGCCTTACAATCCCATAAAGGTCCATGGTGCTTACTATAACCCTGGATGGGCTGCAGTTCCTCAAGCACAATCTTTCCAGGGAGCTTGGGGCCAAATGTCACAACCCCGGCTCCCTTTTTTGGCCACACTTAATCTGCCATACTTGTCTAAGTTTATGAATGACCCTATAATTCATGATCCTACATGGCCCCCCATCCCCACCAATCTTCCTTCAGACATTCCAAAATTCGAAGGTAAGAAGGGCAAGGATCCTGGTGATCACGTTACTACCTTTCACCTATGGTGCTCCTCGAATTCCCTTAATGATGATTCCACTCAGTTAATATTATTTCGACGCACCCTCGTTGGGGTCACTATGAAATGGTATATCAAGCTACCTAAGGGGAAATATAGGACCTTTAGTCAGATAGTGTTGGTCTTCCTTAACCACTTCCAATTGTCGATTCATTGTGATGTTGGCCTAGAACTTCTATCGACTTTACGACAGGATACAACCACTCATATCTCAGATCATATCCATGAGTGGCATAGACAGAAGAGGTTGAATAAGACCTCCATAGCCCCATCCTTTCTTTTAGAATGGTTCCTTAAGTATTTGCAACCTCCTATATCGAAGGATGTTTCTACATCTAGGGTTACCACTGAGGAAGAAGCGATCTTCAAATTCCAATAGTTAGATATTATATATGATTAGTTTGGGATGTTATACCGCATTATTTTGGATGCACCAAGGTCAACCTATGACCCTAGTCAAAATCTCAGACCTCATGCCGATGGCATTATAGGCTCTGCCAATATAAAATCCATAAACTCGGTGACAAGTAATTTGAAAGATTTGTCTCTAAACCAGTCTACAAGAGGGCCAACTTCGTCTGTGTCTTCCAATCCCACCCATTCGATGGATTTACATTGTGTTCAATTGTCGATGGACCCAAATGGTAGCCAACAACCAGGAGGGAATAAGAAGAAAGGACGTAATAATAATCGTAAGGGTGGGAAAAATAATAATAAACCCAAGGACAATGGTAATAATGAGAAGACGAATAATAATGCTAGAAAGGGCAAGAAAGAGAGACATCAGGTGAAATTTCACTGTAATCTTTGTACATACTATTGTTCTCGAGTTTGTAATTTAAGGTTCTAAAGTACACCATCAAGGCATCCGAAAAGATAGAGAGGGCTAAGGATAAAAAGGTAGGTTATATAAAAAGGGATATTGTTGGTTCCTTAACAGTCTCTATCTAGCTTCCTAGTTTTCTTGGACGCTAATGTCTCTTTCAATAACTGCCCATGAGTGTTCTAACTCAACCTAGTTGTTTTTTGTCTGTAAGATGGTGTTAAGGAAATTCAAAGAAATGCTCATTTGATTTGATAGTCCAGGTTCAATATTAGGTTGTCTTGTGACTGGGATAGTCATGGGTGAAAAGGATAGAAAGGGTAAAATCTTGTATTTTCTTTAAGAGTTAGCTATTTCTGCTTTAAAACATGTAAAATGAACTCCAAAAACCTTGAATTAATAATGTGACGAAACCAAAGGCCGTTTCTAGTATCTGAAATAAAATTTGAAAAAAGGGGATATGCATGAAGTGAAAAGAAAACATAAAGCTGTTGAACAGGGTGAGGCATCAATTAAACAGGAATCTCACTTTGTTGACAGAAGAAGAAAATAATCAAGAAAAACTCTTAATGAAGAATATGATATTGAAATTTAAAATATTTCCAAGTCTTATATCTACTGATAGCTGATACAGAGGAAAAGTTGTAAATGATTAAATTGCAACAATAATTGTTTACTACAGTAGAGGTTGTACTAAATTGTAGTTAAGAATTCATTAAAGAGATATATCAAAAATATGAAACAATAGAGAAACACATAACTCAAACTTGACCAAATCTGGAATCTTCAATCCGTATTTGTATTAATTCAAAATTATCTTCAAATTCTTCGTTATAATGCGCCCCTAAAAAGCCTTATATCAGTATCTTGAAATTATATTTATACCAGATCCCTGATGATTTTTGGTTGGTGATATCCTAATTCCTAGGGGCAAACAGTTACCAGAATTGCAAACCCCAACCATTTTCATGATTATCATTTATTTTCCTATCATATCGATAATATAAGTTTTCAAAATGATACTTCACTATTTTACTGAAGTATCTCCTTCTTTTGACCTGATACATTCAATACATTTTTCCAGAATATGTAGGAAATTTTTGGGAGGCTCTGGAAGATCCTTTGCTTCAAATAAATAGAATTTTCTCTGAGTTTATGGAAATCGATATTCAATCCCCTTATAAGTAAACCTAATCAATTGCAATTTTAAGTTGGGCTTCACTAGCCACCTGTCTACTAGGGTAACATCCATTTCCTTTAACTATGAAATTTCCATTTGAAATTTGTTCAAACTCTATTTGAAATTCAACTGGTGTCTTACAATGTTTATCTATCCTAATTGCCCAGTGCAATTATCTCTTCCAATACCTAATGATTCCTTGTTCAATAAATCAAATATTCTTTCACAACCTCCTTTGATTTCTTTGACTATTTTCTTATATTCTGCTATGTTGTTTTCCCATACCTTGAGCATGATATCGCCTCTAATCTGCTCTGTGACAAAAAGCTTTGGAAATTTTGATACTTCTTCATTTTGAGAACATATAACTACCTTTTGGAAAGTGGCCCTTGCTTCTTTAGCTTATTTTTATTTAAAAATAATATTATCAAAAGCATTGCTTGCTTCCTGAAAATAATTATGAATAATTTGTACTTGGGAGATTACTTTCTTTTGCTCGGCTTCTACCTTTGCATGTACTTCCAATGATTGGTCCTAAAAAAATTTCAGGTCTATAACCTAGCCTTTTATTGAATTCAATTTAGCCTGCAGTTGTCTTACTTGTTCTTCTTGCCGAATAACCTGTATTTGTCTAGTCTGCATATTCTCATTCATCTCGTCTAGACTTGTCTTAAGCGATTGAATTTCTTTCTCGTTAGCAGCTTTGGCTTGCTCTGGTCCTTTATTTATTTCTTTTTTGATATTTTTCTCGGTATCTTTTAGTTGATCTTGAAACCGGGTTATCCTGAGGTTACTCTATTCCAACCTTTCTCTCATATTGGTAACAGTGAATATATTTGTTGTTAACAATGCTCCCATGGATTGCACCACCTCTATAGCAAAATCTCCCTCTTCCAAGTTTTGTCCATCCACCAGCACCCTGTGTTTCTTTACCATACCACTTTCTCTGATATACATCTCTTATTTTAATACAACCTTCCTCTTTTTACTGAAGAAGTAATCAGAGGGAGGAATTTATTCTTTGGAGATAGGGTCGAGGTCACTAGCATATATGAATCCTACCGAAGGGAACCCAAAAGTAGATTGTAAAGGGGTCAAGGAAGTGATGGGATTACCCAACTCTGTGGATTTTGTTTTCCCTGTTGTCTTGGGAGTATCAATATGAATAGTAGATGACAAAGGGGGGGTAGATTGACTGGGCTCAGGAGGTGCCTTAGACCTTTTTTCTGCTTCTTCTCCTGGATTCTCTATCTGTGGGACTTATTTGTTTTGTGAAGATCCTTCGACCTCCTGTGGGTTTTCTTCGGTGTTTTATTTATTCTGTGCTTTCTGCCCAAAGACTATGGGAATGTTTTCTTGTTCTGGAGGGGATGTTGTTGCTTCATCCTTCAATACCTTTGGAAAACTGCATCGTTTGTGTCTCTAGAAGGCTAGAAGGTTGGTTTGCAAGTCAGATGATAACGTATGTACCCTGCCTAACACCTCTTCATAGGTTTTGACCCCTTTGAAAATGTCATCATGAGGGGATTCCTCATGTTCAAAGGATTTCATGCCACAATGAGCCATGTGGCTCCCCACTATTTGATAAGGGTTGTGTTTCCTATTTTCGAGATTCACCAACTTGACCTCCTCAAGAGCTGCAGCTTCAACTTTGGAATGACCCAGGTTGAGTAGCGAAAACCTTCCAATCTGTATGGGAAAGATTGGCCAAAATTTCTTTTGAGTTGTCCTCGGCTCTATCCCAATACCGCATGTTATTATCTGATGAGCTACCTCCCTGCATACCAATCTGTTAGGGAGGAATTTGGGAAGTGCATGAGGAGGGAAAGAACATTTGAAGACCCAGATATAGGATAAATTCTCCTCAGTAAACCAATTGGCAACCTCCTTTAGTTTTTCTATGACCAACTCTAAAATATGGGGAGGTGCACAACCATACATCATCCAGTGCACCGGTATCACCATGAAATGACAAATTTCATAAAATAAATCCTTATCATTTTCTTCCCAAAGCTTAGAATGATATTCATGAATAGGTTGAGCGCATGTTAGGTTCCAACTCCAATTCATCACAGGGAAAGGAGTCGTGAAACATAGAGCATCCATGATATATGTTGACATGTAAAAGGCTACTGATTGGCCATTGGACCTCACGGTTTGATACTCCATAACCTCCTTAGCTAGGTTATCTGATAGAATTTTGTTCCAATTGAAGCTATAGCCTTTGACTGCTTCATGTAAAAGGAGGACCCATTCTGCAGGGAAATGGGTAGACTTTTCTTCCCAAAAAGTCTTCATAACATCATAGCCACATAGACCATGTACTTGTTCAATGAGGTTGTAGAATAAATGTTATGGGTATCAGCCCTGAATTTCACTGGGTGTCTCCACCAGTCTTTGACGATGCTTGGGTATGTTTGATCTGCCTCTATACATTCTTTCTTTTGAAATTCACTTACAAACTCTTTATTGTAAATGTACTTAGAATTGGGAGGCAATTTGTACATTACTTGTATATGTTCCATTATAAAAGAACCAATGATGACCCCTTGGTTGTCTGAAATGCTTCTCGTCTGCACGTCTATCCTCTCTAAATCCCAACTGATCATACCGTTGTATGTCATGACTTGTGGGTGTGTGGCTACTTTGTGAATCTTAGACTCTGCTATGTCCCAGAATTTGTTTTCAAAATCATTAGGAAAATTCTTCATTTCGTAGTCCAAGGTTTTGAAAATTTGCCTCCATGATTTGATAGAATCGATGGCATGTAGTGTAGTATCAGACACTACATCTCCTTCTGGGCCTGAGCTTTCGGCTGCTTATTCTCATTTCTTAGGCACCTTTCTAGGTTCCATAATGTTCATGTTCTATAAGGAATTCATGTCACAGAGAAAAATGCATAATTTTGTTGAATGCAATTTACTTCTGAGTCTAGACAATAAGAATGAAATTCGAAAAAAAACAAAATGTTTATTAACCTTTAACTCTTTTTACGACGGACATACTGTGACAAGTGGTAAAACTTTAATGTTTTTTTTTAATGAGGAAGATATACCCAGAGATACGTAGTTAAGTTACAAATATATCTATTCATCCATTACGAAAATACCATATATCGATAATTTCAAACTAAATCTTCGAAAGGACTGCTCTCAATGAATCTTGAAATGCGAAACGTGAAACATTCTTTTAATCTTTATTAATCCCATTTTACACTAACTTAAATTCGTTTTAAACTTTGTTAAAAAGTTCACGATTTCACATTTTGGAATTTTGGGGATCCTGTACCCATGAAGTATGTCATGATCAAACCCTGAATCGTGAAATCGTGATGGGATTAGTTTATGCACTGATTACTTTTATTAACACTTTAATCAATTCAGATTAGTGATTAACTTCTTCTTTTCGGAAAATCGAGGACCGGGAGTTCAAGGGTTGATTCTTTGACAACACTTTTATATAAGGAGACCCGAATCATGGGAGATTAATGAATTGTTGATTATTTTTAAGAGTTTAATTACTCACAGTTAAAGGTTACTTTGTGAAACACGTGCATTGAGACTTATAGCACCTACTTATTTTTTATTTATTTTTATATTATTTTTTAATATAAATCCTTTTATGGATTTCGACATCAAGAGTATAGAGTGGTTAGTTAGGAAAACATGTTTTATGAAAGGCCAAATCCTGAAACCCAAAAATTTGAAATAATTTTTACTCTTTTTAAGATTAAGGGCGGCTCCATGGCTAGGGAAAAGCGATGCTTCAGGTTTAAAGGGTAAAACATTATACTTCGTGTTAACATTAGGCTCCATCTAGGGATCTTTTTTCCTTACGGGACAAGAAGAACATGTAGACCAAGTGCCTTCATTGGGTAATGGAGTCAATAATTCAACTTTGTGAAATAGACCAGGAGGGAAATCAAGACAAGACTTTAGGATCTCTGTGTTTGATTTTGAAAATTCTTCAAAAATAAAACATTTGATTTTCTCGAGTTAGGTTCTCAATAGACTTCGTTTTATGAAATTGACCTTAGATCTATATAGGATAATCAAAACCAAATTAACCATTCTACCAAGTTTAAGATGATTCTGTTTGCATCAAGGTAAAGTAAATTTAAAGGTGTCAAATTAGGGGATCCCAAAAAATTATAATGTGAATATAGTTGAGAGAAGAAAAGTTACCAGAGCATCTTGTAATTCATTTATAACAACCTTATCAGTTATGAAGATATTGCTTCACTACCAGCGAGCCTGTTCAGTACCCCGGTGAAGTTATCCAACTTCCCATATCGAATTTTCTTTCACCACTTCATTGTTTTCTAGCATTTAAATGCTGAGATGAGGGAAATCAATGTTGGATTACTGAGAGGGGGGGTGAATCAGTAATAGCGTAATTATGATCCCTTTTCTACAAATGTTATATCAATGTAGAATTAGTATCCAATAATGAGCAGTAAGAAATAAACAATCACACACATACACAGTACACTAGTGTTTTACGTGGAAACCCAAATACGGAGAAAACCACAGAATGCTTTTTCTTATATGTCTTGAAGAATTACATTCATTGGAAGCACAAACTTCCTTTTTTTTCCACCTGCAACTGGAAGGAGGCTCCAACCCCCTAGTTTCTCAGGCTACAACCTGAGGGAAGCTCCAACTCCCCAATTCTCTGGCTACAACCAGAAGGACGCTACAACCCCCAATGTTCTCTAGCTACAACCACCTGTCCTTGCCCTGTCCTGCCACCCTAAAGTAGAAGTAGAATGATGGAACCACTGTCACACTATCACTATGAGATATACCACTGTAAACCTGTACCAATAAATCTAAACCATGCATCAACCTGTACCTCAACCTATAATCAGGGATGATTTTAGGGGCTAAATTTCGCTCATGGGCTAATTTTCCAGGGTTTTTCCAAAAAAGAGATTCGTTATTTTAAAAAAGATTTGCCCAAATTCTATAGGATAAAATTATTTTACCTTAAAAATTGCCAAAAAATTGCCAAAAAATTATAAAACTATATAAAATCCTTAGAAATTTGAATATTTTTACAAAAATATTGCCAAACATTTAAAGTTTGCATATGGAGGATTAGTAAGATTCACCAAGGTTTCTACATTTTAAAATAAATTTCCATCCTTAAAATCACCCCTGCCTGTAATCAACTTGTACCATAAACAAGTGCATAAACCATGCACCAAGTATGTACCAATCATGTGTCAACTACTCATCAACTATGACTCGTTAATATGTACCAACATCATCAACTATACACCTCATGTATGTGCGCCAACTCATCAACTACTTGTCTCAACCATGTACTCAACATGTAC
>JZKD02S2342859.1:194011-233334 GCA_000966675.3 Picea glauca
GATTATCGACAAGATTGGTAATAATGCCTTTCGTTTAGATTTGCCTCCTTATATGCAAATGTATGCAGTTGTTAATGTTGAGAATTTGAAATTGTATGAGCCTCCATTGATTGATAATCATGGAGAGCATGTTCAGATTCCTTCTATAGATGATTTTTCCCTAGAATATATTACAGAACTGCATGAAGACACCATCCTTGACAAGAGAATGCGAACTTCAAAACGAGGAAATGTGGAGTATCTTCGAGTTGGTCTTAAAGGAAAAAATCCAAGAAAAGCCAAGTGGATTGAGGTTACAAGGGTGAGGGAGCTATACCCTGATATTCACATAGACTGAATATAGTCTTTTGGAGGTCCAAAAGCTTCCCAATGGGGACGTGTGATCAGGGGATCAAATTTTACTCAAAAATTCAAAGTGCTCGGAATCACTTCAAACTGAACAAGAGCGTAGACCTCGTCGTTGCAAACCCAATGCAACTCATTTTGTCTTAAACGGATGTCGAGAGAGAGAGATATTACGATCTGTTCGAATCGTCAAACAGGCAAAAAAAGGATGTTGATTGTGCAGTCTATACAGGTTGACGTGGCAGGGCCGTACGATGACATGGCAGAGGTCGTACATCTGTATGCTGATGTGGCATGTGATGATGTGGCATGTGATGATGTGGTAGTATTTGGTTGGTAGCTGAGGGTGAATGGTATTCTGACACGTTGCATCATTTGGACAAGTGTTTAGGTGCCACGTGGCCCAGTCATGGGCTACCATGTGGCACCCCGTTATTGGCTTTGGTTATTGTTTCAAAAATTATTGGAATCTGCAGGGTTCGAACCTTGGACCTCCCCACTATGTAAAGCCTTTGCAAACTCAACATTACCAACATGCCATGATTTGATCCTTATTTTATATATGATTTAATATATATATATAAGTTTGGTTTGTGTAATAATTGGCGCGGGGTCCAGGCCGGGGCTTATCCCCGACCCGCGGTCATATTGTTTTATATCTATATGACCATACCATATCGCGTGGGATTTTTGTATTATGAATAGAGCCCTAGCCCCTGGTCACACGACCCTCAAACACATGACCACAGCCAAAACAAAAGCACGGGAGTTTAACATGCACCCAACACTTGGCGCTTAATTGTTGGCTTTGAACATAGCTCTTTTTTTGGATAGTGTGTGGTCGTATGGACGACTCATGTGCCCGAGAGATAGGCGGTTAGGGGGTGGCGCGCCCATAACCGTCCTACAGTTCACACCATTGGCACAGTTGCATTTGGTGCCAGGTTTTCATGCTTTAAATTGCATGTGTGCTAGGTTGAATGAAGAAGGGTGCGATTTGTAGATGCAGAGATAGCAAGCTTGAAGGAGGGACTTCCAAGAAACATAAATTCTTCGCTTTTTGGCCAAATGAGGTGCCAAAAAATCCCATCTAGGGGGTTTTGGACGCTCTGAAGCCATTGGAGCAGTCTGTTGGTCAATTTGAGCATTGTAAAGAACGTTTTTTAGCACTTTGATCAATTAATAATAATGATCCATTGGAAGCTGGACCAGGAGATGTAGCCCAAGAGAGGGGTGAACTCCTTTATCATTTGTTGTGTTTATGTGCTTATGTTCATTGATTATGCTGTTGTTTATTTGTATCTTGAATGAGTAATCCTTTAATTAATGTGTTGCAAAGTTGATCCATTTGCTTTTAACACATAAACTTTACTTGCAAATATTTTCAAGATTTCAAGTCTTCTTCATTTTTAGATCATCGCTAGCCTCCTGTCTACTAGGGTAACATCCATTTCCTTTAACTGTGAAATTTCCATTTGAAATTTGTTCAAACTCTCTTTGAAATTCAACTGGTGTCTTACAATGTTTATCTTTCCTAATTTCCCAGTGCAATTATCTCTTCCAATACCTAATGATTCCTTATCCAATAAATCAAAGATTCTTTCACAATCGCCTTTGATTTCTTTGACTATTTTCTTATATTCTGCTATGTTTTTTCCCATACCTTGAGCATGATATCACCTCTAATCTTCTATGTGACAAAAAGCTTTGGAATTTTCGATACTTCTTCATTTTCAGAACATATAACTACCTTTTGGAAAGTGGCCCTTACTACTTTAGCTTCTTTTTCTTTAAAAATAATATTATCAAAAGCATTGCTTTCTTCCTGAAAATAATTCTGAATAATCTGTACTTGGGAGATAACTTTTTTTTTGCTCAGCTTCTACCTTTGCATGTACTTCTAGTGATTGGTCCTAAAAAACTTTCAGGTCTATAACCTAGCCTTTTATAGAATTCAATTTAGCCTGTAGTTGTATTACCAGTTCTTCTTGCCGAATAACCTGTATTTGGCTAGTCTGCATCTTCTCATTCATCTCGTCTAGACTTGACTCAAGCAATTGAATTTATTGCTCATCAACAACTCTAGCCTACTCTAGACCTTTATTTATTTCTTCTTTGATATTTTTCTCAGTATCTTTTAGTTGATCTTGCAATTGGGTTATCTTGAGGTTACTTTGTTCCAACCTTTCTCTCATATTGCTAATAGTGAATAGTTTTGTTGTTTCCAGTGCTCCCATGGAGCCCGCCACCTTTGTAGCGAAATATCCTTCTTCCAAGTTTTTTCCATCCACCAACACCCTGTGTTTCGTTACCATACCACTTTCTCTCATATACATATCCTATTTTAATACAACCTTCCTCTTTTTACTAAATAAGTAATCAGAGGGAGCAATTTCTTCTCTGGAGATAGGGTCGAGGTCACTAGCATATATGACTCCTACCTGAGGGAACCCAAAAGTAGATTATAAAGGGGTCAAGAAAGTGATGGGATTACCCAAATCTATGGATTTTGTTTTCCCTGTTGTCTTGGGATTATCGATATGAATAGTAGATGATGAAGGGGGGGTAGATTGACTAGGCTTGGGAGGTGCCTCAGACCTTTTTTCTGCTTCTGCTCCTGGATTCTCTGTCTATGGGACTTCTTTGTTTTGTGAAGATCCTTCAACCTCCTGTGGGTTTTCTTCGGTGTTTGATTTATTCTGTGCTTTCTGCCTGAAGCCTGGGGGAATGTTTTCTTTTTCTAGAGAGGATGTTGTTGCTTCACCCTACAATACCTTGGGAAAACTGCTTTGTCTGTGTCTGTGGAAGGATAGATGGTTGGTTTGCAAGTTGGATGATAACGTATGTACCCTTCCTAACACCTCGTAGTAGGTTTTGACCCCTTTGAAAATATCATCGCGAGGGGATTCCTTATGTTCAAATGCTTTCATGCCACAATGAGCCATGTGGCTCCCCTCTGTTTGATAAGGGTCATGTTTTCTGTGTTCGTGATTCACCAACTTGACCTCCTCAAGAGATGCAATGTCAACTTTCAAATGACCCATGTTGAGTAGCGAAAACCTTCCAATCTGTATGGGAAAGATTGGCCAAAATTTCTTTTGAGTTGTCCTCAGTTCTATCCCAATACCACATGTTATTATCTGATGAGCTACCTCCCTACATACTAGTCTGTTAGGGAGGAATTTGGGAAGTGCATGAGGAGGGATAAAACATCCAAAGACCCTGATATAGGATAAATTATCCTCAATAAACCAATCAGCAACCTCCTTGAGTTTTTCTATGACCGACTCTAAAATACGGGGAGGTGCACAACCATACATCATTTGGTGCACCGGTATCACCACGAAATGAATTTTTTTGTAAAATGAATCCTTATCATTTTCTTCCCAAAGCTTAGAATGATCTTCATGAACAGGCTCAACGCATGTTGGGTTCCAACTCCAATTCATCAAAGGGAAAGGAGTCGTGAAACATATAGCATCCATGATATATGCCGACATGTAAAAGGCTACTAGTCAGCCATTGGACCTCACAGTTTGATACTCAATAACCTCCTTATCTAGATTATTTGATAGAATTTTGTTCCAATTGAAGCTATAGCCTTAGACTGCTTCATGTAAAAGGTGCACCCATTCTGTAGGGAAATGGGTAGGACTTTTCTTCCTGAAAAGTCTGCATAACATCATAGCCACATAGACCATGTACTTGTTCAATGAGGTTGTAGCTTAAATGTTATGGGTATCAACCCTAAATTTTGTTGGGTGTCTCCAACAATCTTTGATTATGCTGGGGTATGTTTGATCTGCCTTTGTACATTCTTTATTTTGAAATTCACTTACAAACTCTTTATTGTAAATGTACCTAGAATTGGGAGACAGTTTGCACATTACTTGTATATGTTTCAGTCTAAAAGAACCGATGATGACCCCTTGGTTGTCTGAAATGCTTCTCGTCTGCACACCTGTCCTCTCTAAAGCCCAACTGATCATATCGTTGTATGTCATGAGTCGTGGGCACATGGCTAATTTGTGAAGCTTGGACTCTCTTATGTCCTGGAGTTTGTTTTGAGAATCATTGGGAAAATTCTTGATTTTGTAGTCCAAGGTTTCAAATAATTTCCTCCGTGATTTGATAGAATCAATGGCATGTGGTGTAGTATCAGACACTACATCTCCTTCTGGGCCTGAGCTTTTGGCTACTTCTTCTCTTTTCTTAGGCACCTTTCTAGGTGCCATAATGTTCTTGTTTTAGCAGGAATTCCTGTCACAGAGAAAAATGTGTAAGTTTGCAGAATGTAATTTACTTATGAGTCTAGACAATAAGAATGAAATTCGAAAAAACAAAAATCTTTATTAACCTTTAACTCTTCTTATGACGGACGTACTATGACAGGCAGTAAAACTTTAATGATTTTTTTTTAATGAGGAAGATATGCCCAGAGATACACAATTAAGTTATAAATATCTCTATTCGTCTGTTATGAAAATACCGTATATTGGTGATTTCAAACAAAATATTCAAAAGGACTTCTCTCAATGAATCCAAAAATGCGAAATGCGAAACATTCTTTTAATATTTATTAATCTCATTTTACACTAACTTAAATTCATTTTAAACTTTGTTAAAAAGTTCATGATTTCGCATTTCGGATCGGGGATCCTGTACCCATGAGGTATGTCATGAACAAACCCTGAATCGAGAAATCACGATGGGATTAGTTTATGCACTAATTACTTTTATTAACACTTTAATCAATTTAGATTAGTGATTATCTTCTTCTTTTCAGAAAATCGAGGACTAGAAGTTCAAGGGTTGATGCTTTGACAACACTTTGATACGAGACCTGAATCACGAGATATTAATGAATTGCTGATTGTTTTTAAGAGTTTAAGTAATCACAATTAGAGGATACTTTGTGAAACACGCGTGTCGGGACTTATAGCACCTACTTATTTTTTTATTTATTTTTATATTATTTTTTAATATAAATCCTTTTCAGGATTTCAGCACCGTGAGTCTGGATTGGTTAGTTAGGAAAACATGTTTTTTGAAAGGCTGAATCCTGAAACCCAAAAAGTCAAAATATTTTTCACTCTTTTTAAAATTAAGGGTGACTCCATGACTAGGGAAAAGAGACGCTTCGGGTTTAAAGGGTAAAACATTAATGTTCCTGTCAACACGTACAATTACCTTACTCATTTATGCCCTAAACTTGTGGAATTTGCGAGCCTATTATCTCGACCTCTCGTCGTGCTGACGAATCCTTTCCCACATAACCAGCACATGGCCTCAAGCTCCTCAAGAACCAGAAATGCAACCAGTGTGAGTCAAAACCCGTCATTGCAAGATGGTGACCATTTGTGTATCAATATGGTCAATGCAAAAGTTCATGTAGCCACTGGTATCGAGATTATAGTTCTTCACATGCTATACCGGGTCTAGAATATTCTCCTCCTCCTCCAGAGATGACTTTATAGATCAAAAAACCAAAGCCACCACCTCGTATTCTGAAAGTAGTACTCAAGTGCTCTACCCATAATTAAAATTATAGAGCTGCCCAAAAATACTCTATTGTCGAGGACCTGGGTCAAACCCCTTGTGAAATTTTGGCTCTGGAGGTACTCCAGACGTGTCCTTCACAGAGGAATGTCTTGCTATCTGTGTTAGTATCTCTAGATCCCAGTGGATCAAAAGTTATCAAGTTTGACATCACAGATGTGAAGCCTTGATTTCCTTACCATGTGGTATTCCAAATCCATGTGGGGTACTCAAAGTATACCATCAAACGTGTGGTTGTTGATGAAGGCATTGCTACATGTGTGATGTCCCTAATATGTTGGAAATATCTCGGTTCTTTGACTCTTTATAAATCATCAAATATGTTGACTTCTTTTGATGGTCATTCCTTCCGCCCTCATGGTATTCTTCTTTCATTTTCGGTCTAGTTAGGTGGGAAGATGGTAGAGGTTGAGGTTGAGGTAGTTGATGCACCTCTTGATTATAACTTGTTACTAGGACAGAATTAGACCTATTCTATGACTATCGTCCTATCATTTGTCTTCCATCCTCTTTGTTTTCCTCATGATGGGAAGATCGTGATGATCGACCAATTATCCTTTGCGTATGATAGTCCCAATGCATCTATTGGAACTTCGATCCACATGATCGACAATTCTCAGCTAGAAACTGAGAATATCTGTGTCAAAATTTTTTCTTCCCTTATGGGCACTTTTGACTTCATGGCACCGATTCACCATGTTTACGCCATGTTGAGTAGGCCCGTTTCGATAGAGAGGTCCATTCCTTTCCGCACTTCCTATTTTAGTGATCCTTGAACCCTACCTTCCTCAACTTCATCCTGTGAAGGTCAGTCACATGCTAGAATGGCCATGCCACTATCGGTATCATAGATTGTGTATCAAGTTGTTCTTGACTCTTCTGTCGATCATGATCCTATTACCTCACCGACAGATGAGGAGGATCCCGTTCTTAATCCCATGTGGGCCACTTTGTTGTCTTTTTCACATGATTTCTTTGATGATACTTTTCCCTCGGATGAGTTTATCATAGAATCCATGAATGGTTTCGACAAAACTTGGGATGATATGCATCTTCGCTCTTATTTTCTCCTAGAGCTTGAAAGAATCGAACTAGATGACTTTCGATCTACTTTGAATGAGATAGTCAATCACATCATAGTTCCACTTGATACACATGGCATTTATGCTGAATGAAATATGGTGAGTATCTCTCCTACCATCATTATCGATATCTCTCATACCCCTGGCAAGATTGAAAATGTACATATCGGTGCAGATTGTTCACTAGAAGAAAACTTGATCTACACCGAACTCTTCAAGGAATTCCGAGATGTTTTTTCTTGTTCATATGAAGAGATTCTAGGAATCGACCCTTGTATTGTCGATCATGAGATTAGAACTTATCTAGATGAAAAACATGTTTGACAACATCTTAGAGTTGTCAATTGTCAGAAGGCCCCTGTTATTAAGGAAGAGGTATAGCAACTACTTAATTTTGGCTTCATCTACCCAGTTCCCTTGACTGAATGGGTATCCAATCTCAATCATGTGAATAATAAGCAAGGAACCATCTAGGTATGCATGCAATTTCATTAACTGAACAAAGACTGTCCTAAAGACAACTTCCTGAAACCTTTCATAGATCATATTCTCGACGAGTGTGTGTGAAGTGAAGTTTTTTCTTTCATGGATGAATTTTTCAGGGTATAACCAAATTCAAACTAAACTCGAGGATCAACACAAGACAAAATTTATTTGTCCTTGGGGTACTTTATCATACCGGAAAATGCCTTTCGGCCTTAAAAACACCGGAGAAACCTTCCAATGTGCTATGATCATTGCATTCCATGATCTTAAGCACATAATCAAATCTTACCTTGACGATATTATTTCTCACTATCATAAGAGAGAGAATCAATATACACACCTTCGACTTGTTTTTGAAATATGTTGTTACTATAGAAATTGGTTGAACGCTTATAAGTGCATCTTTTGCATCAAGTCTAGTCATCTTTTGGGATTTCTAGTTTTTGAGACAAGGATCATGGTATATCCGTTAAATATTGAGGAATACTTTGATTCCCTCCCATGCGCACTATTTGACAACTTCAAGGTTTACAGGGGAAAGATAATTGTTTACGTTGGTTTATAGTAAACTATGCCAATATCACAAAGGGTTTCATGAGTATTTTGAAGAAGGAAACCCCTTTTATCTGGGATGAGCGAGCCTAGGAGTCCTTTGATTCTTTGAATAAGGCCTTGGTATTGGTGCCTCTGTTGAAGTCCCCTAACTACAGTATGGATTACTTGCTTTATATCTCCACATCCGAGGAGATGATTGGTATGGTTTTGGTTCAGGAGGAGGATAAGCTCCATGAGCACATCATCTACTATTTTAGTTGAAACTTAGTCAGTCCTGATCTTAATTATTCTCACATTGAAAAGATAGCTTTGGTTTTCGTTCATACAATCCAATGTTTATCCCATTATATATTGATTTGCAAGACTACTGTGGTTGTCGATGTTAGAATATAATGGATGTACTCATTTTACCATTGACAATATCTCTATTGTCACCCAACCATAGGCCGAAGCCACCCTCCGAAAACCTTAACCTTGATAGAGAATCACTCCAGAAGCAAACCCTAGGCTAGATAGGCAAACAAAGGGTAGGGAACCTTTCCCCAAGGATAGTGCACCAACAAGAGTTGATCAGATAGTCCAAAACCTAGCCAAGAGATATTCCAAGCCAAAATGTAATTGCTAGCTACAACAACTACACCAACAACTCTCCTCAAACCCGAGCACAAAACTGGGCACTGCAGTGCGCACAAGTGTTGCTCTGCAATTCTGAGACTACCTGCCAGAATGAAGACTGGCCTCCTGTATTTATAGTAATTATGGCTAACTTCCTGGGACGACTTCTCATTCTGGGTATCTGTATGTTCAGTATATTATAATTTCTTCTAGATAACTTCTTCTCTTGGAGGCTAATAACCTAATATAAATTATCTTCTTGAGCCGACAAGTCTTGTAGGGTTTTTAGCCAACTCATTAGGGTTTCTTCTTGCTTCCTGGAGTATTCTATTCTTGCTAGGTTTACATGTGGAGGTAAATACCTCCTGCAACTACCATAATATCAACACTCCCTCCTAGCTAGGGAGGTATTATAGGTAATGGTCTTGAGCACAAAATATACCATTCACCTGGTAGCATCAACATATTCGTCTAGACTATTTCATGACTAGATTATGAGGATCATCATCATCATCAGTTTCATCAGCTGCATCATCTCTCAAAACCATACTCCATTTGAGTAATCAGACATAATGATGGATAAGTCACTCACACCACAGAGTGATACAAGAGCCATTCTTCTAATATGGGCATATGTCCTAGAAGAGTAGATGTTTTGAACCATTTTCCATCTGGGAAATCTCTATCCTTTAATCATTCATCTGGATGATAATCATTTACCAAACTACTGATAGTCTTCAAGATAATCAAAACAAAATAGAACACAACTGTGTCTACCCATAGTAGTACATAACTACAATCTAGTGATGCACTACCGCACCAAGTATCAAACAAGTACTTGATCAGTAATGTATAGTCACGAATAGTGGAACACATCCACCACAGTAGTATACATTTACTGTCATATAGTCTTCATAACAATCATCTGATATCAACCTATGCAGAAACAATTTTATGATATAAACTGAATCATCTAGGCCAATATTTCACTCACATCTGTGAGATCTGAAAAATATCTGACCTCAAAGTAGAACATCAATGATGGGCTATCTACCTTATTCTTGTCAAATAAGGAAGAATGATTGTTCTGATTTTTGAACCTAGACTATTCCTTACCCTGGGCCATTCCTCCAACACTAAACAAAGTGTAACCTGCAGAGAATGAATCTTCCCTAAGGAATGCCTATCCTTGATTGCTGAGCTTGGACCACTCCCCACCCTGGGCCATTCCTCTGGCACTAAACAAAGTGAAACTTGGAGAGAATGAATACACCCTAAGGAATGATTGTCTGGATCATTTCCTCTATTAACCACAAGATGAAAAGAATGTCCTGTACCAACCTCCAAAATGGACCATTCCTCATGTTAACCACAATGAGAAATCATTGTCCAGTGAGGCAGGCCAGTCTTCTTGAGTAACCCTCAAGAAGAGAGACTTCCCTAGACCACTCCCCATGTTAACCATAATGGGAAGTCGTTTTCTATGGTACATCAGCAATCTGGACCATTTCCCATGTTAACCACAATGGGAAATCGATGTACGTCAGAAATCTCCATCCAGTTTCCGAACAGGAAAGAATCTGCTCATCCTGGAAAATTCTTCGAACTGAAAAATGATTGTCCATCAATCAATAATACATCAGTTCTCCCTTACAATATAGGAGTCATCTCTTCATTTTTTTAATAAGGAAGTCATCTCCACGAGCTCCATCTTGAGTACGCAAACTCTTTCATCTTGGATAGAAGCTTTACCAAAATGTCTTCTTATCTTCTCATCTATGGAGATATGTATTGGAGAACCACTTTCTCCTTTTTGGACTTCATCACAGATAATATAATTCTTGATTTCAAATGTACTTTGGTCTGGAACACTGGTTTTCTCTAAAGGCTTCATGTAGCTCTGATCAATAGAGTATATCATTGTTGGAAAAATGGAACATATCCATGTGGAACTTCTTCTGTCATCATGAGATCTGATCTACTGAGTAATCATATTGATACAATATCTCTATTATAGAAAATCTTCACCACGCTTTTGCTATGCACTGGAGGTTCTCCACCAAGTTGTCTTCTTCTATCTGCATACAAGGGTCTCTTTCTAGTATGCCTCAAAGTATTTAGGTTGCTATTCATATGTTCCTTATTCAATTTTTCTGGAGAACATTCTTTGCATTCATCTAATGTAGAACTCAAAATTATGGATGTTGATATAATGACTCATGTAGAGATATGTTTGGTTTACTGGAACAAGTAATCATCATAGTATTCTCCCTCCATTTGGGAGAACCTCTAGTTCTATATCTCGCAATGCTTTCATTCATAAGTATTTCATACATTGTTCTTCATCACGACTTTCAGTTCCTCTACTTGATTGCTTTTATTGAGTTCATATCAGGTTTGAAATCTTTTGATTCTTAATACAGTGACTAGTTGTTCTGGCTTCTCTTTCTTTCTTGGAATATTCATGTTCTTCCTGATGTTTTTCTTTAGCTCTTGGTTCCATGTAGTTTCTTATATATTCCATGCCCTAAATATTCCATTTATTTATTTCATCATAGGATCAAGGATGTGGATGGACAACCATGGATACTTTAAGGCGTCTCTTTGAAGAAGACTTATTCTGAGGTTGAACTGGACATGTACTGTCTTTCATGGCTTCTACCATGGATATATACTTCATCATATTCAATGGATTATAGGATTATCTCCCTCCTAATCCTTTCTTCATGTATGAGTGCATATAATCAGCTCCCTTCGTCTAACAAAGTCCATGCTTTCGTCTACATTTGTATTGTCTACTGCAACATATAATTGTCTTTCTTTTTCTAAGAGAGTCCATGCTTCTGTCTTGTTGTCTTCTACAAAAACATCATAAGTATTTCTCCAATTTCCTCTTGATTGCTAACTTCTTTCTATCTTTGCTTCTTCTAAGTCTCTTCATGATGGATTTGACTTATCTTGCAATATATTTCACATGATTTGTTTGACGTATTTCATCCTTTCATGTGTATTATCTAATGATAGCCATCCTTATCTTATTGTTATTCCATAGGTATAGTTCTTCTTGGAACACATTATCTTCCAAGAGATAGATATACAAGATATGTAAAGAGATGATGCAAACAATATATGTACAAGAAATAAGAAGAGTATTGTTACCTTTAGAAGAAGAAGTCTCTTTCATCTTGCTTAGTCTTCTTTGTAGGTTCCTTTTCTTCAGCAATTGATGCTTCATGTTTCTCCTTTGCACTGATCCTTGATTCTTCTTGAACACAGTAAGTCCAAAGTTCTTCAAATGTCAGATACTCCTTTCTTGTGTTCATGCTTGCGGAAAATTCATCCCACGTCTTGGGAAGACCATTAAGTACTATGTTTACCAACTCCCTCTCTGAGATGATCTCTTCAATAGCTTGTAGTTGATCTCTTAACTAGGAGATTCTCACAAAGTATGATGTTATGTTGTCATCATCATTCATCTTCATGTCATGGAGCTCATTCTTCAGACTCATTACTTGTCCAATGTTTCTGACTGAGAAGAGGTTTGTTAGGGAATCGTACATCTTATTTGATGAGTTAAGATGGGAGATGTAGGGTATCAAGTGGTATTTGATAGAGTCCACTATGATACTCATGGAATTGATGTCACCATCTTTGAACTTCTCCATAGCTGCAACGTTCTGCGGTTCCTTCTCTTGTCCTTCTTCAAACTCTGGTTTCACGATATCCAACACTTTATTCTTGGAAAGGATAAGGTCAATCCTTGTCTTCCACACTCTAAAGTTAGAAGTTCCATCTAACTTGTTCTCTGACTTCATAGAATAAGTCATGGTTTCTTTGACTTGGTCAAACCCTATATTTGACCAAAAAACTCAAATTTCACGTTTTGGCTTGCTGAGAGTACCAGGAGATGTGCTAGGCTAGGGCACACTGATCTATCCAGAGATTAGGTCAATTACCTCACTTAAGGTTCCTCAACGAGAGGATTAGGGTTTTTTCAACTGCACCTGCTAGTAACCCCAGCGACAGTGCTATGGTGACTTCTCCTGCTAGAAACCCTAGCAACAGTTATTCAACGAGCTTAACATCCTTATGGCTATGTTTCCTTCTAGCGGTTATACTAAGTGAAGGAGGTGTGGGCCCATAAATTGTTAAAATATAATGGATGTGCTCATTTTACCATTGACAATATCTCTATTGTAACCCAACCATAGGCCGAAGCCACCCTCCAAGCACCTTAACCTTGACAAAGAATCACTCTGAACGAAAACCCTAGGCTAGATAGGAAAACAAAGGGTAGCTCACCTTTCCCCAAGGATAGTGCACCAATAAGAGCTGATCAGATAGTCCAAACCCTAGCCAAGAGATATTCCAAGACAAAAATTAACTGCTAGCTACAGTAGCTACACCGACAACTCTCCTCAAACCTATGCAAAAATTGGGCACTGCAGTGTGCACAAGTGTTGCTCTGCAATTCTGAGACTACCTGCTAGAATGAAGACCGGCCTCCTATATTTATAGTAATTATGGCTAACTGCCTGGGCCAACTTCTCATTCTAGGTATCTGTATGTTCAGTATATTATTATTTCTTCTCGCTGAATTCTTCTCTTGGAGGCTAATAACCTAATATAAATTATCTTCTTGAGCCGACAAGTCTTCTAGGGTTTTTATCCAACTCATTAGGGTTTCTTCTTTCCTCCCGGAGTATTCTATTCTCGTCAGGTTTACACGTGGAGGTAAATACCTCTCGCAACTACCATAATATCAATAGTCAATGTCAACTTGTTTCAATACGTCCTTACTAGGCATACAATAAGGGGAAAATATAATAAATGGATTATCATTTTACAATAATTTGATCTCGATTTCGCTTCTGCAAAATCCAAGATATCATTAGTCTTCGCGGAGTTAATATCTGAATTTCCACAATTATATGAGGATGTTATAAATGTGATTCATTTATGGATGAACACATTTTCCTTGTCTCATCATCCGATCCCTGGTATGGAGACATCATTCTCTATCTCCAAACCTTGAAGTTCCCTCAGCATCTCTCGTGAAATGATCGACAACATGTATGATACCAAGCTAAGAAGTACACTATCATCGGAAACAATTTATATCATCGAGGAATAGAAAATATCCTGCATCGTTGTTTAACTCATGAGGAAGCTGAGTCATTCCTAAACAATTTCCATAGTGGGGATTGTGGTGGTCATCTATTCGGGCTTGCAATAGCCCAAAAAAGTTTGTGAGCTGGTTATTTCTAGCCATCTATATTTAAATATTATGTTGAAGTGGTTAAGAAGTGCCACCCTTTCCAGTTGTTCACTTGGAAAATGCACTTGCATCCAACCCCTCTTCACCCATTCATTATCGTCGGTCCCTCCACCAAGTGGGGGGTGGACTTCATGGATTGCAACCCAACTTCAGATGGGGGGAATCAACACATTATCATGGTCATCGAATACTTTACTAAGTGGGCTGAGGCCATTCCTACAATTAAATCTGACGGGAATACTGTCGCCTTCTTCATATTCAATCAAATTATTGCCTGGTTCGGTATACCAAGTGAGATTGTCACTGATCATGGTAGTCACGTTCAGAATGAAATCATGGAAGAGATAGCATATAATATGGGGTTTAAACATGGTCATTTTCCCCCTTATTACCCCCAAGAAAATGGACAAGTAGAGGACATCAACAAGTCTCTCAAGGCCATTTTGCAAAAAATTATCATCCAAAGTAAGTCTGACTGACACATTATAATATATCGTGCACTCTGGGCATATCGAACCTCGATCAAGAATTCCATTGGTTTTTCTCTTTTCTAGTTAGTACATAGTGTGGAGTTGATATTACCTATTGAATGTGAAATCCCTTCTCTTAAGTTGGAATTCGCGCTCCTACCTGACACTTCCGATCTCGAGCAATGCCTTGTACACCTAGAAAGTCTTGATGAGTAGCATCAAGATGCCTCTATAGCTATTGAGAAGAAAAAAATGCGTGTCAAGGTTCAGTATGATAAGTATATTTGTCCTCGATTGTACGTTGAGGGTGACTTGGTCCTCTTATATGATCAAGCCAAAGAACCACTGGGGGAAGGAAAGCTTAAACCCATGTGGCACGATCCTTATATCGTGCAATGTGTCTTAGAAAAAGGAGCCTATGAGTTAGAATATTATGAAGGGAATATGTTGGCCAAGCCCAGGAATGGGCTCTACTTGAAAAAATATTACGCTTGTGCCCTAATATTGGGCGAAACTCTTTGTATACTAATGTAATTTAGTGTATATATATTTTCCCTTTCTTTTTGTCTTCAACTTCCTTACCGAGTTTTCCCTTGGTTGATAGATGTCAACAAAGTCTTTGATCTACTTAGGATTCGCAGACAAATCCAGTCGTCATACATGGAACTTGGCTTCCGCCACTTGGGTGTTTTACTCACCCGACAGTATACTGGTGTCTTCAGGTGGCATATGCCTAGGGCCATCCATGAATAATGTGGTAGACTATAGCATCATTATAGAACTTTTTCGTGATGCTATCTCACATGGTGTTTGCTCTTTATAGGTTCAGCTAGATTCCTAGTTAGTAGTATGTCAGTTGAACGACATTTACCACATGCATGATCCTACTTTACTCTGATGATTTCTATGAGTACATATTTTAGAACAATAGTTTGATTTTATTACTTATTATCACATTCCTAGGATTTCTAATCATTTATCTGATGCTTATGCTAATTTCATTTTAGATTGGCATTTGTCACATAAATAAAGAAAATAAAACCATCTCACCAATGTACACATTGTAATATAAGTAAAGTCGAAGATCTGTGTTTTATATATATATATATATATATATATATATATATATATATATATATATGATGTTTATGGTACAAAATTAGGTCTAACACACTCAATACACATATCCAGTCATTAATACAAGGTCCACGACATCTACACATGTAGTGTTGAATGTGTGTCATGATAGAAAACTATGGTGTTTATGAGATGCAGAAAGATTCACACCCAAGATTTGGGCACACCAAACACTTTTCGTTGCATGGTTGCATGGCTTCCGGCAGATCCTCTACCTAAACCATCATAATCCTATGAGTCAAACGAGACAGCTTGCTTGTACGTTTTGAAAGACTCTCTTTGCTTCTCCTCCTGCCACCTCATCTCCCTAGTGCCTCCGAAAATGTCAAGGAAGACCGTTCAGTCGTCATGGACCCAAGTCTGTATCACACAAGTGTCTAGTTAGTACTTAAGCATCATCCATTTTTTTTTTTGTTTTACTATAAAAAATAAAAAAAAATGAAATATTTAAAAAAATTTGACATACCTATGTCCCCGTAGGTGTTCCCTGGTGGGAGTGGCATGTCAGGATCCCCTCTGAAGTCAATCGTTGCATGGGGCTAGTCATCCAGAGCAATGACCTGTCACCTGCACTAGTAGAAAAAATCCTCATTGTAGGGTGTGGGAACCCTACCTCTCCCCTATCGTCTCATTACCTCAGTCCACCATGCCATGGATGGATAGTGAGCTCCTCTCGAAAGAATCTCAACTCTAGGTCCAAAACCTGGAACCCGCTCGAAGAAAAAGATGCATAAGATAGAGGAAAACCTGAAGTTCCTATTGCTACCCTGTTTGCACTCTGTCAACTGGCTCCTCATATTAGCCAGTAGTGAGGCACACCAATCATATATTGTGGGTATCAAACACTCTACAACATAAAACATGAGCAACCTCGATGCCTGGTGCAACGAAGTCGATCCTGTGATCATGTTCAACACGAGGACAACAATCTTGAGGTTGAGATTGTTTATTGCTCAGATGGGGAGTTGACTCCTGACCTTTGGGGTCCCTACTACATAGTGAGCATATATGTATTCCTCTATCTTCATACCGCTCCCATATCCCCAAGATTTGAGGTTCACCACCTCACCCCGTCATGATAACCCAGTCAAAAAGTATATATCATTGACTTCAATCCTCAATGGTTTCCCATCGAGGTTGAAGCTCTCACTGTCAGGATCCCATTAATCCACAAGCATCTCAAGAAACCTCACCTGGGTCCTCATCCCTTTGAGTGCCAAAAATTTGTATAAGACACATCTTTTCAAGGCCATTTGGGCCACCAGATCTCTATCCACAATAGCATCCACCTCCTTGTGTTCCCTTTCCCTCCATTCTAGCACCATCCTTGCAGAAAAGAGTCAATTTTTGAGTTAGAAACCATAGAAAACATTGATTATGGACTTTTATGTGGGCTACTTCATTTATAGTCACATACAGGGTTGATTACATGTGCCCTGTATTATACATAGTTGCATATAACCTCATGTATATGGGACCCGATGAATGGTAGCCCGCGTACACCGAATTAGGCAATTTGTGCCCTACTTTACTCAAATTTTGAAACCTAATTTAAAAATATAATCCACTAGAAAGGAAGAAGAGGGGAAGAGGAATTACCTGGTCTAGACGATTTTTGATTTCATCGCTCAACACTCCCGCATTCACTAGCTGAAGATTGGAGGTATTTTGGTACAATTTTCACTATTTGGGTAAAAAGTCAAAATGACATAGTAATTTTTGGTTTTGTTACTATTTGTAACAATTTTACCCACTTTCTATAGTTTTGAGACATTTTTTCACCTAATGCACTAATACAGCAGTGGATTGAGTTGGTTTTGGTAGTTTTCACCAGGGATTCTTGCAGATTTAAACTTTATGTTGGTCATTCATAATCACGGGAAGGTATTTTCACTACCCAGCATATAGGATAGGTATCCATTCCACCATTCATGTTTTCATTATCTTATAAATGTCACTCATATGACTTAGGTACGAACCCATTTGTTGTGACACAGAACCTTCCATCTGCTATAAGATGTGTCATTGTCAATTGGTAGAGACTTACCAAACATGGGTGCACTAGTTAGATCCTCTATTTCCTTTGGTGCCCATGCAGAGATTTTTCCATAGGACCAGGAGTCCCTTATAGTTAAGACATGCCTTTATGTTGAGCCTCATTTCTCACTCATAAACATGATTCTCTATACCTAGAGGACTCCCAATCGAGTTTAATTTAATCTCTTTTCCAACTCGTCTTCAAAAAGAGAAAATATTGCCGAGTGAACTTGTATTTTTCACACTCATAAATTGGATTTGAAAGGACATCTATTTGGTACAATTTTATCCCTTTTTCACACCAAGTAGACTAAATGTCATGAAAAAGGACATTTTTTGGCGTTAAGTTGTGATTGCATCTCATGCCCTTGCTTGTAGTATTGAGCCTATAGTCAGTTCTCGCTTTGCGTTATAAACCATTTGCCTCAAAAATTTTGCATCCTCAACCAAGAAGAGCCTTGTTTATATCCTTCGCAATTTGACACCCTATACCCAAGAGGGAACATTCCCTTGAGTGTACATCTCCCACATCCATCTCCTTGCATTGAGAATAGGTATGTTCCACTGCTAGAACTAGTTTTTCTTACTTGCGACACTCGTTTCCTCCTCTGTATCATAACATTCATTTGTCTGTGAAAAAACAAAAAAAGGTGGGTGGGAAGGGAGTATTATATTATATTGGCAACATTTGTGTCTTCTTTGAACAGAGAAAAAAGTTATTGAGTCCATTTTTCATCATAATTTTTTGTTTATGATGGCCTTAGGAAGTTGAGATCGTTACAGAGATTTTTCTCTACTGACTGGTTACTCTTCCATTCCCTATGGAGAATTTCATCGATACCTCCTACATCTCATGGTTTCATCATTAAGTCTATGTTGTTAGAGTATTCCATATATCTCATGGTCTTGTTTAAAGGAAGTATATCAACCTGTGTTAGCCAGTTCTTAGAACTCTTGACTTTGCATGTCGTCCATACCCTCAATTTGTCTCAGAATCACATGATATTGTAGTCCTATCACGCACCCTAGCCCTAATTTCATCATTGGTAGGTAACCTTGAACTCAACAATTGACATTTCATCATTGGTTGTTTACTGGGTGGTTTCCCTTGTGTTCGATGGCAAGACATCTATTCACACATTGGGATTCATGCAATGTCTTGGATGTCATTAGCCTTATTGGTGCTTTCCTCACTTTTGTCAGTAGTTTTCCTCATTGGTTGTTGTTCAAAGGGTATTTTTCATGTACCTCTTGCACTTGGCACACGCGAAATATGCACAAGGTCGTTGGTTCTTGAACACGTTCTTCGTCTGATTTCCTCCAAATCATGAAGCTCATGCTTTGTACCTCATGTTGAATGATGATATATGCCTTAATGATCTCCTTTCAGCGGGTCTCCTTCCATAGACTTTAGCTCATCTATTCTGGAAACAAGACCTAGAGTCTTATGAGTACCTTGAGGCTTTCAATCATTAGTAGCAGGTTCTCTTGCCATCGACAATTGGGAATACATCAATGTCTCGTGATCGATCGATTATTCAAGTATTCGACCCCGACTCCATTATTCACACTTGTAAGAGTGTACTCTATGCCTTGATACCTACTTTCATTATATGTAGGCTATCTTGTGTTTGTTAATGGTATACCTCAATGATCAGTAATCAAACGATGTCTCATTATGTTCGACCCCAACTCCTTTATTCACACGATGTAGACTTTCACCTTTGGCGGATTGTGTAGAAGACTTGAAGACATCAGTATGTGGCCGTAGCTTTCCTGAGATGTTGCTTCCTTTTCATTGGACCAATACCTATATGACTTCAATGATCATGGGAGATCAGATTGTACTCCATTGTATATAGATATATTTAGATTGATTTTGAGATTGGTTCTACTGGGCCTTGTTTGTGACTATGACATCCTTTGGCATGCAACCACATTTGTATTTTCCTATTCATGGCCACAGACAGTTATTTGGTATATTTTCATAGGAATCTGTAGTGTAATTCAAATTGGAAGCCATGTATGCAAAGTTAGTGTAGAATGTAATGAGCAACTAGTTCTTCCAGTTGGTTCCCCATCACTCCACTTATGGGTTTTTATAATGTATTTCGGACATCACAGATACTCCTCTGACCTCGCACATTAGGGGGAATATGTTACAACAATATTTTCCTCACCCTATGAAATCTGTTGGTGCAACTTTAATAAGACCAGGATCCTTCTCGGGTTACCAACAAAAGGTATCAAGTAGTATAGAGCATTGGCATTTTGATCTCCTCCGAAGAGAAGAAGTCTCAGCTAAAGCGTTGTTGAGAAAAATGGATAGGGAAGGGAAAGGAAAATACTTAGGAGGATTCACAAAACCTTCAAGATTCATCATGATCTTGCACAAGACATCTAAATACATAAAATATATGAACTCATATTTGTAAGAACTAGAACTACTTATGTTGCGGAAAAACATTCAAACACAGATACATCATGTGGAACTCATGAACCATAAAGAAGTATTGTACAGATACAATGCATAAGGATAAACACAGAAAGACACAACATATTTTGAAATTTTGGATTTGCATGCTTTCTTTTTCTGTTGCAATCGCTTTTGATTTGTTGGTGTTGCGAAGTCCTTTTCGCAACTAATTTATGTTTCTTCTCCTTTCTCTATTGTCCATCTTATTTTAAATCTTTCACAACTTTTACTAGGCCAAAATTGGGACTATAGTCCTTCTTGCACAACTCCTTAGCCAAAAACCAAGGGCCCAATAGGCTCTGACCACAAACCTTGACTTTCCCTCTAGTTAAGTACTCAGCTCTTTTGATGCAGGAGCATCACCTTCAAAGTCGAAGAAGCCAGCGTGGAGGCAAGGATATGACATCTCAACATGACAAAATTTCAAATCAACATTTAACTCAAAAACAGAACGATTTTTTGAGATATTTTGGAAACAACAATTTTAAATATATCTTGTTTATAAAAGTCTTGTACGATTGTAAGGAGTTATAGATAGAGAGTGTAAAATCTTATATGGTAATAACTTATATTTATTGTAATAGGAAATGGTGGGTAACCACTAGAAACTGATAGGATAGGTTACAGACAGGACGGAGAAGAGCTCAAGGAGACACTCCTTAGATAGGTTATTCTGGTATTGTATTATAAAGCAAGTAGAGAGAACAAGAGATAGGAG
The DNA here is from genome assembly GCA_000966675.3 of Picea glauca. Classification (NCBI taxonomy): domain Eukaryota; kingdom Viridiplantae; phylum Streptophyta; class Pinopsida; order Pinales; family Pinaceae; genus Picea; species Picea glauca. The sequence goes on from JZKD02S2342859.1 coordinate 214,770, forward strand.
GATTTTTCTTAGAGTAGCATATAGGAAAAGAAGAAAGACACAGTGAATAACTGTAATACTATGTAATTTATTTCATGAATGAATAGAAAAAACATAATTTTTCCAATTCCTTGGACAGTGTTTATTTTGAGGTGTGATTTAATGAATGGTGTATTCTCTGTGTGTTTTAGTTAATTTCGTATATGTATGATTCTTTAGAGTTGATCATATGAATCTATGAAAAACTAGATAAGTTCTTATCATTTTTCTTCTAAGAACTCGTATGCAAGGAGTTCATATTGTACACAAGGAGTGCGTCAACACAATCTTGAATTGACTCAGAAGAGTTCAGAAGGAACAACAAGAACTTATACCAAGTGCAAGAAGTGCACATATTCAAGGAGCAACCAAGGGTCGAATATCTAGAACAGAGAAGTGCAAGGAGTGTGGGACGAGTTTCTTTCAAAGAAATCCTTTGGTCCAAGTTTGTCGAAATCCTAGGAATGAAAGGAGTTCATGGGAGATCAAAATCCTTAAGGGAATCAAGCTAAGAGGGGATAGTGAGGATAAATATTCAAAGCGAGTGAAGCCCTGAAGATTTCATGAATTATCAGTCAAGATCAGTCCAGGAGGGAGTGAGATTGTTCAATATCCTCGGATCTTGGTAAAGTACATGGAATTTAAGTCTCTGTGTGCATACAAGAGAGAAGAAATTTCGAATTCCCAAATATATTAGGGACCGTTCATCGTCAATAGGGACAGGTGGTGTAATATCTACAACTCTAGAGTGGAAGCACTTCGAAAGTTTCATAGACAAGGAGAATGTGAAATAGTTGAATCTCCGAAGAGCCAAAATAGATCCTGACCGTTGGTCGCTAGGAGGTGCATGTCAATAGATCAAATAATTTGAGTGAAAACCCTCATAAGGTGAGTGTGTAGGAGTTGAAACTCTCGAAGCCCTAAGAACCGAAGCAATTCACAATCGTTGATCTAAGGGAGAAATGCATCGACAGATCGTCGACTTCGGGTGAAAACACTCCAGGAGAAAGCGAGTGTGCAGGAGTCGAACCTTCCGAAGCCTGAATAGCCGAAGTGAATTATAGCCGTCAGATTTAGAAGGACACATGACATAGATTCGTCGACTTTGGGTGAAAACAGTCCATGGGAAAGCGAGTGAATAGGAGCTGGAACTCTCGAAGCCCAAAGAGCTGAAGTGAAACAAATCCATTGATATATGAGGGACACACATTGACATATCATCAACTTTGGGTGGAAGTACTGCAGAGGAAGCAAGAGAGGGTATTTTGAAACTCCTGAAGCCCGAAGGGCAGAAATAAATCATAGTCTTTGATTTGAAGGAGGGCATGCATCGATAGATCATGGAGATCTGGGACTGCATGTGAAAAGAGGAAAAGGGTCATTGACTGATAGTTGACCAAGGAATAAAGATGAAATATCTCATCCATCTATCAAGAGGCTTTGCCTGAGATCATGAGATCGATGGTCATGCTTAATAGCGGGGAAAGAAAGTGATCAGGTTTTAAAAATATTAGAGTGGGCCACAATTGAAACCATGGTATTGCTAAAGGGATATGTGGCAGTTGACAGTGAATTGTGGGGAGAAAAATGGTGTGGTATCAAACCACTCTAGGTCTCCCCATAATCATGTTCTTACATGAAGACATAGCATGAGGTCACATACGGGAAAGGGCTAATGGAAGAGGAGCCAGCGCCTAAAACTTGATAGTTCGGCAGCGTGAAGGAAGAGGTTGTCTGTGTCATAGAACCTACACCAAAAGAATGAAAGGGATTGTGTTTAATCATAAGTGGGGCCATTAAGGTTTCATAGAGACGATTTGGCTCAGAGAATAAAATATCCTTGATCGGGAGGTCACACAACCCCAAGGGAGAGTAGGAGGTTTGCATCATCTTTCGCAACTTCCAGGAGAAATTGTTGTTTTCCCTTGTCCTCCTTTTCCTCTTTCTTTTTCTCTTGTACTTGCACTTTCTCTTATTTTTCCTCTTCAAATGAAGAGCCCAACTCCGGGACCAACTCCAAGGCCTGCTTCCTCAATCCTTGAAATCTTCCAACTTTATCTCGCCACTTCCTAGCAAGGAGTGAGGCCTCTGCAATGAACTATTGGGTTGCCTCTGTAATACATCCCTTGGGCTTGGATGCAACTAACAAGTTCCATTTAGAATCCATTGTTGCATCAACTTGATTCATTTTCATATAAACTATATGAATGACATGCTGGAAGTCACACAACTCCTTCTTAGCTATGGATTGCACCTCAAATAGGGTGTTCAGTTCATTGTCCACCTACTCGATCTAGTCAAACTTCTATTTTTTCTCCAGTGGATCCATCATGGCTGCAACTTATTCATTCAACACATGGATTCCAGTGCACATATCCTCCAAGGTCTGGTTATGTCTAGAGATGATTCCCATCCAATCACTGACTTCCCTGAAAATCCTTGTGCACTCAGTTGTGTGCTTATGTAGTGTTTCTCGAGCATTTTTGTATTCCAGCACTATCTTCTCCCTTTTATCCTGCAACTTCCGACCACCAAATCTCACACTTTGGGAATTTGACACTTCAGAGGATTGTAAGAGTTGTGCATTTGAAAATCCCCGAAGAGCCGAATCCAGAACTCCCGAAGTTATTTTGGGTCATCGATATTCATAGCATGAAGCAGGTTCCATCCAAGAGCAGCACATGGTACCAAGGTGGGACTTTCCCATATCGTAGATCATGACTTGATCACCGACTCACTTGCATTCAGCATGTCAAAATTATGTGAGGATTAGTGGCTAGGAAGAAGCCTCAGAGTTGCAGATCAAGAGCCACACATCCTTCTCCATCGAATAGTAAATATCTACTTCAGGAATTTAGACTTCAGTAGTTTTAGCTCCTCCCCTCTCACTTTCATCCGAAGCGTTTTCTCCTGAATTCCATAGATCGCTACCGCGTGTCCATCCAAATCTAATGGTGCTAGTTTTCTTCTGGAATTTGGACTTAAGAATTTTATCTCCTCCCCTCTCTCTTTCATCCGGAGTGTTTTCTCTCGAATTCCACAGATCGGTGTCACGTGTCCATCCAAATATAACAGTGGTAGTTTTCTTTGGGAATCCAGACTTCAGGAGTTTTATCTCCTCCCCTCTCGCTTTCATCCGGAGTGTTTTCTCCTAAATTCCACAGATAGTTGTCACATTTTCATCCAAATCTAATGGTGGTACTTTTCTTCAGGAATCCAGACTTCAGGAGTTTTATCTCCTCCCCTATTGCTTCCATCCAAGCATTTTCTCCTGAATTCCACAGATCATTGTCATGTGTCCATCCAAATCTAACAGTGGTAGTTTGCTTCCGGACTACGGCCTTCGATATTTTCATCCTCCTCCTTCTCTTTTTCATCCAGAATGTTTTCTCCTGGAGTTAACAGATCCCTGTCGCATGTCCTCCTAAGATCGATGGTCGTCGTTCACTTTAGAGCTCCAGCTCTACAGGCATACCACCCCTGAGCTCTGAAATGCCAAAGTACATGGAAGTCATCGGTTCAGATATGTGGTACTCTCGTCAGTCATGACAAATGGCATCCATATGGTGATGACATGTGGCACTTAGTCTAAGAACCTTTGGGCATATCATCCGCTTGTTTCTAAGTGACACATGTCACCTCTCTTTTCATGACACATCAGTATAGTGACATCATGCCACCACATTATATCATCCTCCAGGCAATATTCTTGTTTAATGCCAAAGTAACGTCACTTCCAAGCATGGTTAGAATGACCCTAAAGTTGGTAGGCGGATAAACTTTAGTGATGGCACTAAATTTACCAGGTGCACCCAGATCGCAGATCACGATCATGTCAATGGCCATGTTTCATTGCAGGGATGCAACATGCTCGAATGGTAAAATTTTTGAGTGGTCCCATAATTGAAACCATGGTGTGGTGAAAGAGCTACATGGAAGAAGGTGGTGCATTGCAGGCTCAAAAGTGGTGTGAATCCAAACCACCTTTGATGGCCCCGCAACCACGTGCCCATATAACATCAAATCTGAAAGCAACACGTGGCATCCCCCTAGGCATTAAGCCTCATCCCGGTCCTGATGGAGGTTCAGTTAATGAAACAGGACTGGTGGTTGAAACCTTGACTCACTCCATAAATAGAAGGTGTGGAGGGTATGGCCATGGAGACAAAGATTTCAGTATGAGGTACCACAATGGATGAGTTTTCCTACAGGCCCATGCTGAGATGAATTTTTGTCTGATAGGAGGATACATGCATAGTCTGACAGAAGAAGGTGTAGACGAAAGGCTTTGAATGGAATGGCCAAATCACACTCCTAGTGGTTGTGGATTGATCTGAGTATAAATCAATGAGTTCAATATTTTTTTTAGGGTGATCAGATGGTTGAGCAGAGATCCCTACTGTGTAATTTTGATGCCAGAACTGTTCTCTGGTTATGTATCAAACTTGAGACTTTCGCATTAATAGAAGTCACCTTCTCTCATCTGTTTGTTTAGACTATGTTGAAACACTTGGGCATGGAGGATCCAATCGAGGGTTGTGGTTCTATTGTAATGCAGGTTTGATTACAGTAGTGACGTGACAAGTTTTAGTCAGCTTCCTTATTACCTTATTTCCCCTTATGCAGAAAGGCTCAGGAATGGAGGATCTAGTCGAGTTGTTGTAGTTGCATGATAATGTAGGTTTGATTATTATGTTGTTGTGACATGTTTAAGTGTCTGAAACTTAAGTTCAAGAGTGTTGTTGAGCCTAATTTTTTCTTCACCAAGTTGCTTGAAAGTCAGATGCCCATAGCAATCTTGTTCACCTCTCTCACTAAGTCTTCTTTCTTCTCACACTTAAACTCAAATCACTAACTGAATTTAATGAGGACCTCACTTCCATGTACATTTCTTGTCCACTTTCTTTGTTAAAATCATTCTTGTACTGAGTTTTGTCCATTTGACCTCCACTCATAAAACCAACATCCACTAAACATTTTGATGGTTACTAGGCTTATCCTCTTGCACTATGAGGGTAAATCTCAGTGCTAACGATGTCGTTGCTGGGGAATGGATTGAAGACATTTCTCTAGGATAGAATGACAAAGAAATTTTGATTTTGAAGGTGCATCAGAAATCAGTACCTTGAAGATTGCAACTTGCACCTGGTGACTCCACTGTTTCAGTTGTGGCTCCCAAAAGCAGACACGTGAGGTCTACTCCATAGCTACCTTTGGATACAACTGAAGCCAACCCAGAAAATATTATCAAGAAAGGAAAGAGATCTCAAGAAGGGCTTTCAACTATTGTACCAAGTGATTCTGGTAATTTACAAACTTCTTCTTTTAAAACTCGAGTAGCTGCATCTAATTATCTTGTTATACCATCTGTTGGAGTTTCCAGAAGTTTAAATTTTGGGATTTTTTATTGGCACAGGGGATGACCCAAGGTTCAATGCTTCAATAACACACCAACAAAACCCTAACTATCGTCCCTTTCGGAAACACCTGCGAAGCAGGTGAAGTCTCACCCAAGGTAGAGGCAGGGGGGGTTGTAGGAATCAGGTGTCTACAACCTTGCTGGGACACATATATGTGATTATAACACTTACAGAGCACGTATCCAATAACATGAATTAGTTCATAAATCCATTCACATTGCATATTAAACCCTATATATAGAAAAATGTAGTAGCAACCAATATCAAGTACTTTTCATCGCTTAGAACATAGTATTGGATCAGCGATAGAATTCATTTATCATCAATAGAGCAGTAAGAATCCATACATCTATCTAACATGCATAAATATTACATATAAACAACATAAACAACATCAAACAAATCATTTCAACACAGGATATACATGGTTCACCATAGTGTGGGGCTACGTCCACCAACTCTTCTTCTTCTTTATTATTCTTTAAGCTTCTTACATTCCTCTACTCCTATGCATGGAGCCACAGAGCCAACTCCAAAAAGGACAGGAGATCAGCACATCCCTCTCTAGATCCTCCTTCCCCAAAATAGGTCAGGGCACAAAGTCTTACACAATCGGTGCACAAAGTCTCTTACAATCACTTGCACTTAGCTCTGCAAGTCTTAACACACTTTAGTCATGCACTAAGCCCATGACCTCAAAATTCACCTCTACTTACATCGCCTAGATACTTATTTATACATTACAAAAAGGAATAAACATGGGTAAACCCATGGGATGACATCCCATACCCGTTAAATAAACCCTAAAATCCCAAAAAGCTCGCAAAATGGGCGATATCCCATGATCTCTGCTTCGCCTGGGCCCTTCGTCTTCGACCAACCTGTCGAAATCCCAAAAAGGTCAAACACAACCAATTTTTCCTCAAAACTTGGTCAAGGGCCAAAAATTTCCCTCTTGAATTCTCCCCTTCTATATCTCATTTGGAAGAAAGTTTTGAAACTCATGTCTCCCCTGATATTGTAAATTGGTTTAGACCTAGGAGCTTAGAAGAATTTCCCACTTTGGGATTTACTCCTCCTCCTCCTATTAAAGTCTTTGTGTACAAAGAGGGGGGAAATTCTTTTACTTTGAAACCTATATCATTCTCCTCCAACATAGTTGCAGTCATACCTATCCCAACTCCATCTCCCCCTAGTTCTCCTATAGTTCTCATCCCAATGGTAGGTGTTAATCCTCCTAGAAACAGGATGGTCGACATAGTGGCTGCTAGATATTCCCCTCTTGTTTAACCTCAGACTATGAATTCTCTCCCAGCTAGAGACTACCTTAATTACATGCCCAATTTCACAGGGGAGGAAGACATAACTGCAGAAGAACACCTTTCAGTTTTTTATAGTTATGCAGAAAATCATAGCATTGAAAATGAAGATGTGTGGATGAGAGTTTTTGTATAGAGCCTAGATGGTGAGGCTAGGAAATGGTTTAGGGGCTTAAATCCTAGATATATTTATGGGATCAAGGCTCTGGATGATTCATTCTTAGGACATTAGTGTTATAACCCTAAATTGCACCACACATTCTTACCTGGCTTCAGGCCAACTCATATCCCTTCTTTGCCAAAACACTGTTGAACAACTCTTTGAAAATCCTCTTGAATAAAGGCCCACGCACCCTAATCCATTACTGCATGCGTGTACATGCTGGCTGACCCAAAACAGCCCGCGTGGACCGACAAAAGCATGAAAAAAGGAAAGTTGCTGATGGAACAAAAATCTATGGGCGATTTAACTGAAAATCTCGGCCATGCATGGCCGAGGGTTCATCCAAATACCTATCTCCTTCTAGCCTATAAAAGAAGGGGTAGGGGTCCCATTTGGAAGAGGAAAAATATAGCAAAGAAACTCTGCCCATTTATGTATTCCCATTGTCCCAACCCTTTAGCCTTTCCTTGTGCCAAAGGAGATTCAAAGCAAAGCAGTTGAAGGACAGAAGAAGAGGAGCCCAGGATCAGGTTCAAGGAGCGGTGGCCGATCTCAACTTTTGTAAGTTGACTCATTCTAAGTAATAAAGAAAATGCTTTTCCCATCCCAATTCATGAACTGTTTATAGTTTGATCAGTATATGTTTGGATTTCTAACCCGCTAGTATATAAGTAGTATGCATGCATAGTTGTTGCTCATATTGAATGCAGGTTAGATTTGGAAGGAGTATTGCGAACAAGTAATCAAGCACAACAGAGGATAGACATCAAACGTTGGTAACAAGGTAGGCTGATCTTTCCATGCATTTACTAAGAAAAGGGGATTTAAGTCTAGGGATGAAGGTAGAAAGTAATTTCTATTCGGTCATATCTACATGCAAAGTTTGAACTCTATTTGTTAGTCCGTAGGGTGTTTTTCCCCAACAATAGAATTGGCGACTGTACTAGGGAGAATCTCTAGGGTTCCTGGAATTTTATTTAGTTTTAGGGTAGTTTAAAGAATAGTTTTTCTTGCCTGTCTTTTCTTTTCGGTTTTGTAAGGTCTGAGCTAGCAGGGAGTTTGGTTTTCCATTCCATCTTTCCCTGACTTTTTCTTGACTATGTTTTTCAGGACCCATAGAGGTACATGCGGCCTACACAAGGTCTGCACACGTGTACCTGTGCCCTATCCTCTTACAACCCACATGTGAATGCTAGCTGTAGAGGTAGAAGTAGCGTGTAGAGTTAAGAGAACCTCAGAGGCAGTCATCCTCTTCCCTGTCAGAATCACACATTCTCAGGAGGTTTTCTAGAATTCTGTCTAAGTCTTATTTGTTGACAATCCTATCTCAGATTGTTTTTTGCCTTATTATTTTTTTCTTGCATTATTTGTTTTTCTGTTAGAAAGAGTGTCCAAGCCTTCAAGGGATCCTGGTTATCAATATCAGTGGTCTCTTCCTGGTTTGGTCTATCCATTTCCATTTTTTCTCAGAGTTTATATATACACGTGGCCTGTACAAGGTCAGACCGCATGTACACACACTCTGTCTATATTTAGCATGCATTCACACACGTACTGTTAAAGTGACAATTGTGTTCTTGTACATAATACTTTTTGTTAAGGGTAAGGCAGTCATCCTTTCCCTTGATAAGAATTATTCCTCTCAGGTGTTCGAATCTCTGTGTGAGCAGTCAATAGCTTAGGAATAATCTTACCCTTAGCTTGTTTTTTCTCATTTAAAACATTGTCAAAAAAATAAAAAATGAAAATTTATGGTTTTTAGAAACTGTGAGAGTCATTGTTTTTACGATTGCTATTATGTGATTTGTTACTCTGATTCTTTGCAATCTTCGATTAGGCCTGCATTTTTTTTCTTGGTTTTTTCTTGTCGGTATTTTTCCTTTCTTGCTTTACTAGCATTTAAAATAAAATAAAAATCTTTTCATTTTCTTGTTTGGTTGAACAGTGTGTTTCTGCATTATTAGGCCAGGGAAAAGTCTTTTATTTCATAAGATTTTTTAGTTCACTTAGATCATAAGTAGCTCGTATTCAAGTGAAATTCCTTTGAGTTTTCTATCCAAAATCTTAGAAAAATTAAAAATATTTTTGAAAAGTTGTCGAATTTTTGCATTCAATAAAAGTTTTGTTTCCATCTTTTTTATTAATTTTTTTCTTTCGTCTTTCACACATCATCAGTTTCACCCTCATACCCCTTGACGTAAGAAAAATCCATAAAAGTAATACTAAATTTAAAATCTACTAGACTTTTATGTTTGTAGGGTTCACAAACTAGTTCAAGACTAGGGCCTTGGATTAGGTTGGAGAGGAAACTCTTCAAGGCCATTTAAAATCAAACATTGGAGTCTGAGATAGGGAGTGTCTAAGTCCAGTTTTTTGAAAGTTATCCGGGACCCCCCTCTAACACAGGGGATAAACACAAGGTCGTGTGCGGAAAGGTAGCAGAGATAACCCCTCCAAAGTCGGACCAATCGTAGTGGAGAACACATATAGAGGGCTTGTTTTGGGATTCCATCGTTTGCATTTTCCATGGGGCTTCGTGGGTCTAAAATCCATTCAAGGTCCTCATTTTTCTTCCATACCATTTTCTCTGGATACCCTTGATATGTTTCAGGCTCGATACCCTGCTCATTCTGGTCTACCCAACTTTCGAATGTACCCGCCTAGTGACTGTTCGCGCACTGGCAACCTAGTTGCCAATATTTGTTAGGGACATACACAGGTGATTGCGGAGGTATACCGCAGTACCTAGGATAGACATTGGGCCATGATTTGCATAGTATACCTAGAGGGTGCTTCCATGTTGGAGTTGCACTTGCATCAGTAAGTTGCTCTAGTGTTGGTTGTTGTAACTATTCTTCCAATTAATTTAGTGGTTGCTTGTCTTATCTTCTAGGGACTTTTTTTTAGTGTGTGTTACTTTTGAGCGTTTAGACTACCTTAGAGTGTCTTGGATCTTCTCACACAGTGGAGGATCCCGATCTCCGCTAGTCAGAAAGGCTTCTTGGCCTGCCGCTGGTTACACTGGAGCCACCCCCGCCACCATTAAGGCGAAAGCTAGACCAACAAGCGTCTTTTGAAGTGACCATGTTACAAACCATTTTGCCCAAACAACCCCCAAAATAATCGACCATTTTGGACCTTGAAGCAACCACTCTTGGCCCAATTGAAACCCTAACCACTGATTTCTTTGCACCTTTCATTGTACCAATTCAATTTCACGAGTGCCAGACAGTGTTGCACACAGCAATGGAAACAAATGTTGTTACTCCTTCTGGGAATTCTTCAATTCCCACCACGGTTGTCACCACAGGAGATTTTTCATCTCCTAACCCACCGTCGACAATTTGAGTCACCATGGGATCGACCACAAATACTTCACCTAGTGGTCCCAAGCCATCTTTGGTGGTGGCCATGACCCCTTTCACACCTAGTGTGACAGGCCCACCGTTCTCATATGAGATGCCTAGTTCGGGTACAAGTCATGTACTTTCCTACTACACTTTACAGACTTTGGGTCTGGGGGCAAGGAGCTCTAGCGCTCCTCTACAAGGTCACATGGGGGGAACTCCTATCCCTTTTAATGCTTTTCCTTATGGAGGAGGTCATATCCCTCCTTCGTCCCCTTCACTCGGTGGCTCGTATCAACAATCCGCCAAGCAACCTACACACAATAGTTTATTTGGAGCGGGGAGTCAATGACCACCTTCGCATAGTATGTCGGTAGGTTTGACACCATTTTCTTGGAATGGAACATTTGGTAACAACACCTTCTCGTCTACCACTTTCCTGACTGGGGGCAACCCCATTTTTGGACAATCTACTCCTGTGCAGGGTACTATTCTTGCACAAGGGGAAAACCTAGCAGGACCTTGGAATTTAGGGCAAGGATCTGTTCCCTCCTCTGGAATGTCGATCTGGGGTAATTATTTCCACAATCAATGGAACCCTAGACAAACTACTATGCCTATCCCCATGGGACCGGCATGGGGTAATCCTTCCTAAAGTCCTTTGAATAAAATGCATGCCTAACAATTCCCAAAGTCCTTTGAATATAATGCATGCCTAACAATCTATGTCCTATTTGGGAAATCAGTCGATGATGTCTCCACATATGCAAAATCCTTACGCTGGCCAAGGCCATGGTTTCTACTAGAATCCAGGCCAGTAGCCAAACTTTTCCTGGCAACCTGGTGCCAGTCAAACTCCAGGACACTTTTTCCCAGGTTATTAGAAACAACCCAAAATATCGTTCCTGGAAACTTTACACTTGCCAGATTTGACAAGGTTGTTGAATGACCCTATTTGTCACAATCTGCATTGGCCTCTTATGCTGACAAAGTTTCCTTTGGACATTCCAAAGTTTGAAGCCAAGCCTAACGAAGATCCAGGTGATCATTTGACTACCTTTCATCTTTGGTGCTCACCTAACTCATTGAAAGATGACTCCATACAATTGTGAATGTTTCAACGTACTCTCATTGGGAGTGTCGTGAAATGGTACATTGAGCTTGATCACTCAAGATACTCTTCTTTTGGCAAACTGGCGATGGATTTCCTCAACCATTTCCAGTTACCTATGATATATGACACTGGCACAGAGCTGCTCGCTAATTTAGAACAGACAACAACATACCATATCTCTGATCACATCCGAGAATGGAGAAGCTGGAAGAGTTTAATCAAGGTACCAGTTCCACCAACATTCCTACTTGAGTGGTTCCTTAAGTATTTTGTCCCGCAATTATCCAAAGACGTTGTGATGTCAAGAGTTTTATCTGAAAAAGACACCATCATGAGGGCTCAACAATTTGAGTTCATCTATTCTCAGTCCGGTTTATTATACAACATCTTGCTAGATGCACCATGTTCAATACTAGATAAAACTAGATAGAGAGTTGGACCACATGCTGATGGTATTGTCAGTTTAGCACAAACCAAGCCCGTTGAGAAATTGACAAAGCAATTGCAACGGTTATCTATACAACACACAGCGGCTAGCCAAACTACTTCTTTGGCTACTCCCCCTACCAAAACATCGGAAGTACACACTATGCAGTTGACTAACCCAAAGGCCACCCAACAACCTGAAGGGAAGAAAAAGCAACGAAAAAAGGGTAAAGGGGATAAAAAACCCAACGATAATGCTAGCAAGGAAAACACTGAAAAATAGAAGGCAAGGTATCCTTGCAATTTGTGTGTGGAAGACCACCTGACCCATATATGTCCTCGACTTGCAGAGGCCCAAAAATTTGTCATGCAGCAACAACAGGCGGTGTTGATGAACCCATTTGAACATGGGTAAAATCTAACTCAAGCCTCTACAAGCACAGAAGGGGGCAGCCAAGAAACCTGCCCACCTCCGAAAAACCCCTCATCCGTGAATGTTTATATGGTTAGGGGTGATGCTTTCATATCAACTAGAGTGCACAATTATAGTAAACCAAGCACTTCTGAGAAGGGTAAAGAAGCTGACCTCCCATCTCTTCCTCTACATATTGAGAAGACATTGGGAGAAATAATGACACGCATTCCAAAAGGTGCATTTAAAAAATCTTCTCATAACCCAAACGCAAGGGCCACCCAGAACTACTCAGTGGTGGAAGATTTATCATAAAACCCTTGTGCGATGTCGGCTTTGGAGGTCCTCCAAAGCTGCCCTTCTCAGAGGAAAGCCTTGTTAAGCACATTGGGCTCTGGGTACCATCATGTTAGATACCACATTGGGCTTCGGGTACCACTTGTAATCCAAGTACCATCATGTTAGATACAACCAACTTAAAACCTCGTTTGCCTTAGTATGTATCATTTTAGATAGTAGTGGCTTACCCCATGAAAAATTTTACACGAAATATCTTTCGCATGGTGGTCGATGAGGGTGCCTCAAAATGCGTTATGTCATTGGTATGTTGGAAGGCCATTGGCCAGCCCGTTTTGTCTCCATCACCTACTCTCCTCACTGCTTTCGACGGTCGTTTATTCCGACCGCATGGCATAGTTCCTTCTTTCCCTGTGCAGTTAGGAGGGAAAACCGTGTGTGTCGAAGTAGAGGTAGTCGATGCTCCCCTCAACTATAACCTCTTGTTAGGACGAAGTTGGAATTATGCTATGCAAGCTATGGTTTCTACAGTTTTCTGGGTCTTGTTGTTTCCACATGAGGGCTGGATAGTGACCATCGATCAATTGTCTTTCTCCAGACCTGACCCAGCTTTGGGGGCATCCACGGTCTCGATGATTGATAATCCTCAACCAGGTGTTGTTAACGTAGGAGTTGGTTTATGCCCATCCTTGATGGGTACCTTCGATTACCCACCTCCTCACGGCGATATCAAATTTATATCTAATCACCATAAGGTTGAGATTTTTCAAGTTTCGTCATTCCGCACGACTTACTTCGAGGATCCATGGATTCTTCCTTCCCCATCGTCCACGATGGATGAGATAGGGCACCCAGGCATGTCCATGCCCTTTTCTGCCACTGAAGTAGTGTAATCTTTAGTCCAACAAGCTTCAACTAACACTGATCCGACTCTTGCACAAGAGTTAGATCCACTTCTAAAGCCTATTTGGGCTCATGGTTCTCTCACTAACATTAATTCGTTAGACTTAGTCTTGCCTTCTGATGAAGCAGTAATCAAAGCAATGACTAGCCTGGACAAACCTTGGGAAGATCTTCATCACAGATCATATTTTCTCCCAGAGTTAAGTCGAATAGAAGCAGGAGAATTCACCATGACCATGATGGGAGATTAGTTATGTCCTATTAATCTCTTAGCTACACATGAAATTTGTGCTGAGGGAAATATGGAAACTATTTCTAAAACTATACCAATCAACATCTCCCAAAACCCTGGTGTCGTGGAGAACATCTTCATCAGAGCGGATTTCTCCCCCGAAGAGATTCAAATCTACACGAATCTTTTCAAAGAATTCCGCGATGTTTTTTCCTGGTCTTATGAGGACATGCCAGGTATTGATTCAAAAATAGTTGAACATGAAATCACAACATATCCTGATGCCAAGCCTATTCAACAGAAGCTTCATCCAGTTAATCCCAAGAAAGCAGCAACCATCAAGATTGAGGTTGATAAATTGCTAAAGGCAGGTTTTATATATCCTATCCATTTGACTCAATGGGTGTCAAATCTCGTGTCGATCAATAAAAAACAAGGCACGATTCGTGCATGTACTGATTTTCATGATTTGAACAAGGCATGTCCCAAAGATAATTTTCAAACACCGTTCATTGACCAAATCATTGATGAATGTGATGGTTGTGAAGCCTTTTCTTTCATGGATGGTTTTTTGGGATATAATCAAATCCAAATCAAACCTGAAGACCAACACAAAATGACATTCATTTGTCTGTGGGGTACATTTGCATATTGTAAGATGCCTTTTGGCCTTAAAAATGTTGGAGCCACATTCTAGCGGGCCATGTATTTTGCTTTTCATGACCTCAAGCATATAGTCGAGGCCTACCTAGATGATTTAGCATCCCGATCTCATAAGAGAATGGATCATCCCACACACCTTAGACTAATCTTCGAACGTTGTCACTATTTTAGGATTAGCCTGAATCCAAACAAGTGCAACTTCTGCATAACGTCGGGACATTTGTTAGGTTTCATCGTATCAACAACAGAGATCATGGTCGATCCTCTCAAGGTGGAGGCAATAATCCAGTTGCCCCCCCCATGCACAATCCTTCAACTTCAAAGTCTACAAGGCAAGGCGAACTTTTTACGATGCTTCATCGCCAACTATGCCGAAATCACCAAGGGCTTTATGTGCTTACTGAAGAAAGATGTTCCTTTTTACTGGGACGATGCCACTCAATGCTCTTTCAACGCATTAAAACATGCCCTCACAACTGCATCTCTGCTACGGCCACCTAACTATAACAAGGATTTCTTATTATATCTGGCTACCGCAGAGTCAACCATTGGCATGGTTTTAGTTCAGGAAGATGATTTGTTCTCAGACTACGTGATCTATTACTTGAGTCGAGGCCTCGTAGGACTGGAACTCAATTATTCTCATATCAAAAAACTTGTGTTGGCAGCAGTTCATGCCGTTCAATGGTTCTGTCATTATGTTCTATTTCGCAAGACCACCATCATTGTTGTCATGAATCCATTCCAGTACATGTTGACATGACAGGTTAAACACGAAAAAATCAGTAGATAGATAGTCATCCTCCAGGAATTTGACTTAGAATTCATTTCAGTGAAGTCCAAAAAGTCTTCGGTCTTCACAGAGCTTATTTTGGAACTTCCGGTTGAGTCAGGTGACATTGTGCCTGAAGAATCGCCTATCTGGGGAGATATTTTTGTGATCACATATTCAGATCCCTGGTACGGAGATATACTTATCTATCTCCAGACTTTGAAGTGCCCCACTTCTGCTACTCATGATGAGCATTGGTGTATATGCCATCAGGCTAAGAATTATCTCATACTCGATGATACATTGTATCGGAGAGGTGTAGATTGCATCTTACGTCGATGTTTCACACATGAGGAGGCAGTCATCATGCTCAACGATTTCCATACTGGAGCTTGTAGCAGTCATTTGTCTAGGTTGGCAATAGCCCAAAATATTCTACGAGTAGGTTAATTCTGGCTGACACTTATCAAAGATTGTATAGAATCGGTCAAGAAGTGCCATCTGTGCAAAATATTCTCTCGGAAGATGAGGGCACATCCCGCTCCCATTTTTCCTGTCATCACAGTTGGTCCCTTCACCAAGTGGGGGATTGATTACACTACTTGCAACCCCCCTTCAGCAAGGGGGCACCATTATATCATCGTAGCTATAGACTACTTCACGAAGTGGGTCGAAGCTATGCCAACGTTTAAAGATGATGGAGAGACTGCATTTCTCTTCTTATTCAACCAGATCATAGCAAGGTTCGGCATCCCAAGAGAGATTGTTACTGACCATGGAAGTCACTTTTAGAACCAAATGATGACTGAATTAACATCAAATCTTAGGTTACGGCAAGAGAATTCATCACCCTACTACCCCCAAGCCAATGGGTAGGTGGAAGCTATAAACAAAACTCTTAAGACTATTCTACAATGAACTATCAACTCAGCCAAGTCAAATTGGAATTTGATGTTATACTCGACATTATGGGCTTACCGAACATTTGTTAAGACTCCAATTAGTTTCTCACCTTTTCAACTCATTTACGGGCTGGAGGCAGTCTTGCCCATCAAATGTCAGATCCCATCTCTAAAATTGGCAGTACAATTATTTCCAAACACTTCTCGACTTGAAGAATGGTTAGTACACCTTGAGCAGCTCAATGAGTAGCGTTGTGATGTGGCCCTGGCCAACGAGGCTCACAAACATAAGGTCAAGTGTCAGTATGATAGGTCCGTTCATCCTTGGATTTTCTCTGAAGGAGACCTTGTCCTGGTCTATGACTAAGATAAGGACCCCCTGGGGGCAGGAAAATTCAAACCCATGTGGTTCAGACCCTTCATCATAAAAGATGTTTTAAAAAAGGGTGCTTATCATTTGGTTGATTTTGAAGGGAATGCTTTGGCGGAGCCTGGAAATGGGCTCTGCCTCAAGAAGTATTACCCATAGGTAGGTCACTGTGGGTAACTTTTTGTAACATATGTATAGTGTTTGTACTATTACTTTTTAGTTTCTTTTAAGTGTTATGGACGTGTCATCGATGTTATCTTTCATCAATATGGCAGATGTCAAGTGGTTCTGAGGTGTTCATTGGGTATGCAGATTGTGCTAGTCAGTACACTCGGAGGCTTGCCTTTGTAGCTTGGGTAATATTTACACCTCAGGGCCAGTTGTTATCTTCCAGAGGTATATGCTTAGGTGACACCACAAATAATGTTGTCGAGTATAGTGCAGTTATTGAGTTGCTTCATGACGCCTTGTCATTGGGTATCTCTCATCTTCAGGTCTATCTCAATGATCAACTGGTTGTGTCTCAGCTAAATAAAGTAGATCGGGTTCATGACCCAGCCGTACACTGACGATTCCTTAGGGTACGTCTCTTAGAACAAAACTTTGATTATATTACATATTTTCATGTTCCTAGGAGATTAAACCAAATTACAGATACTCTAGCTAATCAAATTTTAGATTGGCATCTTGCACACATATGAAAGAACATTGACATAAGCATGTAAATACATTTTTGCACACGTGATCCATAAGACACAAAATATCAAAAAACCATATATAACATCATAAAATAACCAGAGTACATAGATAGATGCAAGCGCCTAAAAAATGGGACTAATAATCAGTCACAGGGCTTATGCCCTCAAAAAATATATACAAGTAGTGCTCATGGCACGTAAAAAGTCTAAATAGGTCCAGGGCCTATGGTCCCTCTTATAATAGTCCACATCATGGGATAAATGCCTAAACAATCGGACCCACGTCTGAGGTGCCCCCTCTACATGAGGCTGCATGGATGGCGGCAGGTCCTCTATCTCTACCATCGGGACTGTGTGAGTGAGTGCAGTGAAGTTATGCTCAACTCGTCTAAGGATCCTCTCAGCCTCCCTGGCTGGGAGGTTCCCTGCCACTATTGGTCCCCCAGCGGCGACAGCTGTGGCTTTTGGCCGAGGACAATGCCTGTTTCGTGCATAATCGACAGGTCGCACGGGTCCCACATCTACATGCAACAAACGTATACCCATAAAATACTCTGGAATATAAAAACATGATATATCTAACAAAAACGACATAAAAATTACATATACAAAAAAAAAATGCAAAGGTGGAGACTTACCCATCTCCCCTCGCTCCTCACCAGGAGGCACGGGTATCTCAAGATCTCTAGAAAAGTCTATCCCTACATATGGGTAATCCTTGATCACAGGGATCTACCATGACAACCACGCAAAAAAGTCATCATCAAAGGATTCATTGGTCCTTCCACCACCCTGTCACGGCAGTAATACTACCCATCTACATATAGCAGGAAAAGAGGCCTGATGTCCTCATGCCACTTCCCGAGGACTAAAGATCGGAACTCTCTCAAAGAATAATGAACACAAAATCGTCCCGAACCTAAAGTTCCTCTGTGTCTGCTGTCGACAATCTGTCAATTGCCTCTTCATACACTCAAGTAGTGTGGTACTCTAGTCAAAAATCTGTGCATTCAAGCACTTGATAGCACAATTCATCTGTGCACGAGACGCCTGATGCAAGGCTGTTGAACTAGTAATCCACCCAATCAGCAATAATATCGCCTGCAGCGATAGGTCAGTGATCTTACTGATGGGTACCTGGGATCTCAAATGATTTGTCCCAGCCTCACAGTGCAGGGCTATCAGTTCCGATATATTAAGCAGCCCCACTACAAACGTCCTGAAATTGACTGGTTCCCCTCTCCTCAAGAGGCCAATCAAAAAATAGATATCTTCGATGGTGGGCATGTTAATGTTTATGCCATTATTATAGTTCTTTGCATGTCAATAGATAAGAGCATAATAAGAACAATATCACTGAGAAATACACATTCACAAGAGACATAACATTTATGCTGGGAAACCCTCTAGGGGGAGAAAACCCAGCAAAAACTTCCTTATCATAAATAGCTTATACAATGTTCAAGAGATAACTCAAACCAATACAGAAAGTCCTCCCCAAGAGATGTG
>JZKD02S2342859.1:239812-257846 GCA_000966675.3 Picea glauca
GGAGTCTCCTTTTATGTTTTTTCAGACTCTCTAAATATGAAAAACCACCAAGCTTACCTTCTTTGGGCTCGTTAAACTTACATCGAAGGACGTTACCATTGTGTGTTTTGTTAACAGCGTTTGCATACCTTATATGCCAGCCTTGTAATAGTTTGCTTCTGCGTCTTAACACCTTTGGCCTTCGGAGGATTTTTCCCAAGTGTCTTTCTACTAGAACATCAGTCTTGTCCTTGTGCCTTGAATTTGTATGTTTGCAACACTCGTTCCTCCTTTGTAACATAATATTAGTTTATTCTTTTTCCACAATTACTGAAAAGAACAAAAAAATCAAATATACCCCAAAAAGAGGAAGGGAAAAGTATTTTCTTTATTGGCAGCATAATGAGTCACCCTTGGATAAAGCACATATGTTCATTTGTTCATCAGACTATGGGATGTAGTACGACCTTAGGAATCTTTTTCTCGCTATATAGAGTTGTTTCCTCCACCGTTTGGTTATCCTTCCAAAAATATGGAGAGTTTTCTTCGCCTCCTTCTTTGTAGACTTATGATTAACATACATGCTTCCTGAGTCTCATCATTTTTCGTGCTATTTTCCAAGGGAAGTTTATCGCCAAGCTTGAGTCGGCCCCTCTGCAATATGTCTCTTGTCCTCATGCCCGACCATCCTGAAACATCTAATCAAGTCCTTGTTCAAAATCACTGAAGCCTTCAGTCTGATCATCAAGATTATCAAGTCCGTGATTGATGAGCCGTCGAAGACCTCTAGGGAGCATAGTCGTACACTCATATTACACTCCTACCTGAGTTTTGAAGATTTTGAAGTTGTTGCTCGAGCTCTGAAGATCTCATCTTCAGCCATCAAGCTGAATCAACTTCTGGAAGATGGATACTTTATATGTATATATTTCTAATTTTGACATGTAGCTCCACTGTGTATTGTTAGTGGCTACTCTTTATAGTTATTTGACATGGATATATAGTGTATTTGATTGGTAGCCATGGTTCTATTTTATCTTGAGCATGGGTATGCTCGCCTCAGTGAGACATTTGTTATTTTGCAGACGACACCTCCCGGTTCCTAATCCTTGGGCTCAATCTTTCAGCACATTAGTAAATATTGGTAATGTATTTCGGCCATCAGATGCTCTTCTGACCTCACACATTAGGGGGCATATGTTATAATCATAAATTGCACCACACATGCTTACCTGGAATTAGGCCAACTCATATCCCTTCTTTGCCAAAACACTGCTGAGCAAATCTTTGAAAATCCTCTTGAATAAAGGCCCACGTGCCCTAATCCATTACTGCACGCGTGTACATGCTGACTGATCCAAAACAGCTCGCATGGACCGACAAAACCATGAAAAAAGGAAATTTTCCGACAGAAAAAAAAGCTATGGGTGAGTTAACTGAAACTCTTGGCCATGCATGGCTGAGGGTTTGTCCAAATACCTAGCTCCTTCTAGCCTATAAAATAAGGGGTAGGGGTCCCATTTGGAAGAGGAAAAATATAGAAAAGAAACTCTGCCCATTTATGTATTCCCATTGTCCCAACCCTTTAGCCTTTCCTTGTGCCAAAGGAGATTCAAAGCAAAGCAGTTGAAGGATAGAAAAAGAGGATCCCAGGATCAGGTTCAAGGAGCAGTGGCCAGTCTCAACTTTTGTAAGTTGACTCATTCTAAGTAATAAAGAAAATGATTTTCTTGTCCCAATTCATGAACTGTTTATAGTTTGATCAGTATATGTTTGGATTTCTAACCTGCTAGTATATAAGTAGTATGCATGCATAGTTTTTGACCATCTTGAATGCAGGTCATCTTTAGAAGGAGTATTGTGAACAAGTAATCAAGCATAATGGAGGATCGACATCAAACATTGGTAACAAGGTAGGTTGATCTTTCCATGCATTTACTAAGAAAAGGGGATTTAAATCTAGGGATGAAGGTAGAAAGTAATTTCTATTCAGTCATATCTGCGTGCAAAGTCTGAATTCTATTTGCTAGTCCGTAGGGTGTTTTTTCCCAACAACAATTAGGGGGATAATAAATATTTTCTTTATTATATTACAAAATTTGGGTCACTTAAGAGGAAAGAGGGGGAATATGTTTCAGACTTCTCAAAGAGGTTCAACAAGATGTACGATAATATTCCCACTAAAATAAATACTATAGAAATATCTTGCAATATTACTTGTGCTAGCACTTTTGACCTTGATTTTTGCCTCTTGTTGAGAGAAAGAAGATCTACCTCTTTGGCTCATATTCAAGGTGCCGCCCTTGAAGTGGAGTCTAATATATTAGTAGCTAACAAGCTTAGGAGTAAATCTGATAGAGACATAAGAAAAGGTAGGGCTGAATCTTCAACCTCTGATTCCTCTACTGCCTCCCCTCAAATGGATGAGTTGACAAAACTGGTAAAATCACTTTCTGCAGAAATAGAGAAGTTCAAATTTGAAGGAAAGAAGAGCTATAGGAACCCACAAAATGATGATAATAGGGGTAACTTTAGGAGACCAAATAATTCCCCTCAGATCATCCAGAAAGATAAAAGAAATAGAGATATGGATGATCAAAGGATCCAAGCCCCTCTCCAAAATAACCTGGTTACCGATGAAGTGGGAGAGGAAGAGGAAAGTAATCCCAAAAATCCATTGTCTTGGTGACACCCCTACATCCCCTCATTTAACTCGGTCTGCATAAGAAGAGTCTCTCATGGATAGCCAACTAAATTATTTGAGCAAAGGGGAAAAGACTAGTGGAAATCCAAATAGATACAACCTCAGGTCCAAGAAAAAAGAGGGAAACCCTGACATTCATGAGCATCCCACTAGAACAAAGCATCCTATTAAGGAGGTGGCAGCTAGTAGCAAAGAAAAAGATGCACAAGATCCCTAGAGAGTGATTAGAATCCCTATCCCATAAGAAAAGGAGATTATGAAGACTCCCTCCTCGTTTAGCTTTGAGAATGAGATTCAAAAGATTAAAATCCATGTACATTTTTCATGGTTAGTCAATAATGAGGACTTCAAAAGGTACCTTTCCAAAATGTTTGTAGCATGAACCTTCATCTCATCCCAAAGACTCAGTGAATCTCCAAGATGAAAATCCTACTGTCATATTGGGAACTTTGGTGGAGGATAGAGATGACTCCTCCCCTCCTTTCGATACCTCATTGAACATCCACGATAAGATGCTACATAAATTCCTGATGGATTCAAGGGCATCTCACAATCTCATGCCTAAGATTTTCATGGAGGAGCTTGAGTTGGAGGTTACAAAAAATTACCATGACTTGTACTCGTTTGATTCCAAGAAGGTGAAGTGCCTCAAGGTTATCAAAGACTTGGTTGTTTCCTTGTTCCAGTTGCCCATGAAAAGTGTGGTTTTTATTGTCCCCCCTAAGTTTGGGATGATTTTTTCTAGATCTTGGATTAAAATACTAGGTGGAACATTGTAGATGGATATTTCATATTCCACTATCCATGTATTTGGGGGAGAGCATAGAAGAATTTATAGGGAAGCATAGCTCTCTTACATTATCAGTGATGAAGCAAATCCGACCAACCACCCCATTTTTGTAGTAGACATTGATCTAGGAACTAGTATGTTACAACTCATTGATAGTCCTAAAGAACCTATTGAAATCAGAAAAGAAGCACGTCACCTCTTGTGAAGACCCTCCCTCCAATATCTTTGTTTGGAAAAAAAAATTGATGGAGCCTCTTCCAGGGAAAGTGTTGGGGTCAGGGTAGTTTTCATTTCCCCTACCCAAGAGACCATATCTCTGTATTTTAAGATTGATTTTGAAACAAAAAATAATGTGGTAGAATATGAGGCTCTTGTTTTGGGTTTGAGAGCTGCTAAAGACATGGATATTGAGGAGCTAGCAGTGTTTGGAGATGTTGAGTTAATTATCCATCAGGTTAGAAATCTGTATCAAGCTAAGCACCCTAGGTTAAGGGCCTACATAAATGAAGTCTGGGATCCTGTTGATAGTTTCTTATTGTATTTTAATATCTCATTTGTTCCATGAGAGGATAACTCTATGGAAGATTCATTGGTTGTCTCAACAAGTAATTTGAGGGTCTCTTTGCCCCCAAAGCTCAATTATGAGGTGGAATTAAAATGTAGGTCCTCTATCCCTGACAATGTCAAACATTGGAAGGTTTTTGAGGATGATCTTGAAATGAAAATATTTCTTGAAGCTGCAGATGAATTTTCTGATTTGCATATTGATCAAGATCAAGATACTGAAGAAATCCCTCACACTGATGTTTTTCTAGATAAAATTGTTCACCATCGTATTGTTCAATTTCCAAGTAACCATATTCCAAAGGGACTTGTCCCCTTGGAGAGAAGTTTTTACAGAAATGATGTTGCTATAAAGGTTAAAAGTTCAACTGAAGAGGATGATGTGACTGAATTCAATTTAGGAACAAAGGAGGATCCCAGGTATGCCAAATTGTCTAGCAGTCTATCAAAGAAGAAAAGGGTTGAGTATGTCAAGCTTTTGAGGGCGTTTGTTGATTTTTTTTCTTGGAAATATGAAGACTTAAGAACATATGACACCAACACCATGGAACACAAAATCCCTTTGAAAGAAGATTCCAAACATTTCTTGAAGAAACACAGATAGATAAACCCCATGCTATTGCCTATTATGGAAAGGGAAGTAAAGAAGTTGTTGGATGCCGAGATCGTCATTCCTTTGAGATATTCAGAATGGGTGGCTAATCTGGTGCTTGTGAGGAAGAAAAATAGGGAAATCAGGTTGTGTGTTGATTTCACAAATTTGAACAGGAGATCCAAAAAGGATAACTACCCCTTGTCAAAGATGGAGCAAATTTTGCAGAGAGTGAATCATTCATCCAGGATGTCTATGATTGATGGTTTCTTTGGCTACAATCAGATCTTTGTCCTGCCTGGATATTGAGAGAAGACAACTTTCACCACTCCTTGGGGCACATTAATGTATGCTAAAATTCCCTTTGGATTGATGAATATAGGAGCAACCTTCCAGCAAGCCAATGACATTGCCTTCATTGGGGAAAGGGACAAAGTTTTAGTCCTCTATCTGGATGACATTACAATATTCTCAATTTTGATAAAAAGCATTGTCATCATCTGAAGAAACTCTTCTTGAAGTGTAGAAGGTTTGGTCTCTCCCTCAATCCTAAGAAATCCTTGTTTTCTATGGAAGAGGGTAAATTATTAGGGCATATTGTGTCAGCGGAAGGAGTAAGAATTGATCCACGCAGAGTAGAGGCCATCCATGCCTTATCTTTTCCCATATCTAAGAAATAGGTTCAGTATTTCTTTGGTAAAATCAAATTTTTGAGGAGGTTCATTTATAATTTTGTTGATTTGGTTAAGCACATTACAACCATGCTTAAAAAGGGGAATGAAGTGAAATGGACTATTGAGTCCAGAAATTATTTCGACCAAATAAAGAGGGATTTGACTGAAGCACATATGCTCATCAACCTTGACTATTCTAATGAACTTTTTATATTTTCTTTTGCCTCATCTAATATAATGGCTATTTTTTTTTCTATAGAGAAATACATAGTGGTTAGAGAAGCCTATTTCCTTTTTCAGCAGAGCATTGAGGGATGCAGAGATGAGATGCAATGTCATGGAGAAGCAAGCATATGCTTTGGTCAAAGCCCTCAAGGCTTTCAGAATCGATGTCCTGCATTCAAAGATTATTGCATATGTCCCCTTAGCCTCATTAAAGGAGATATTGATCTAGAATGACATAGATGGGAAGAGAAGAAAATGAATTGCCAAAATTGTGGAATTTGACCTCGAAATAAAGCCCACTAAATTGGTAAAAGGCCAAGGTTTAGCCAAAATGCAGGATGAATCAAACTGCAACGTTTTAGGGGTTAATTTCATAAACACAAACCTAGAAAGTCAGCAAACTGAGATTGTTGAGGCCAACCTCAATTTGGCAAAATGCACCTGGTATAAAGATATCATATATTTTCTGTAGAAGTTGAGGCCTTCTGATGGTTTGGACAAGAACAAGGCAAGAGCTTTGAATCTCAAAGAAATCAAATATTGTCTCATTGATTAGGTTTTGTACTGGAATGATCCTCTAGGAGTTTTGTTAAGATGTCTAGACCTACAGGAGGCCCAAAAAACTATGATTGATTTTCATGACAGCTCATGTGGGGGACATCATTTTTGGAGGACCACAACTTATAAAATCCTTAGAGATGGGTATTTCTTGTAAGTTTTAACCTGTGAAGTAAATCAATGCATATATATTCTTAAGAAAAACATAATTTAATTAATGGATCATACACATAGTACACATAGATTTATATCGGAAACCCTCAACCAGGGAAAACCTTTCTTATATTCATTATATAGAATTTCACCATTCACCATACAATATATATAATGTTTTTAGGTATTCCGTAGATACCAAAAACCTAATCACTTAATCCGGGATTAATTTAGAAAACCGCTAAAAATAGCAAAATCCACTAAAAATAGCAAAAACGAGCCAAAAAC
The DNA here is from genome assembly GCA_000966675.3 of Picea glauca. NCBI lineage: Eukaryota > Viridiplantae > Streptophyta > Pinopsida > Pinales > Pinaceae > Picea > Picea glauca. The sequence goes on from JZKD02S2342859.1 coordinate 246,340, forward strand.
AAATTTTAGGGCGTTGGCCCGAATGCTACGTGTAACTAGGGGGGCGGGAATACCTGGACCCCCCTGGGATCCCCCTAGGAAATGCTCGATGCACATGACACCAAGGACACTACTAGAGGGATCATCAGACACAGTTGTCGAATCTGACGCGCCCACACACACACATGCAAAGAATATAACACATACCCAACATTTTACCACTTGTTGTTTTATTTACACCCAGAGGTCCACGGGATTGTATATCCAACAATCCATGGCAGCAATACCCATTGTTACTCTACACAAGGAGAACTTTTTTGTGCTCACAGACTTTGTCAATGAATCTGCAACATTCTTCAAAGTGTCAACCATTTCCAACAACACCTTATTTTCCTCAACCATGTCTCTCACAAAGTGATACTGAACATCAATATGCTTTGTATTTGAATGATAAGATGGGTTCTTTACCATGAATATTTCACTGTAATTGTCACAATCTAATCTCACTACTTTTTGTACCAACCCAATACCTAAACACAATCTCTGCAACTATACTGCTTCCTTTCTTGCATGAGTGGATGCCATGTATTCAGCTTCTATAGTTGAGAGTGCCACTACAGCCTATATTTTTCTCATCCAACTGATTTCTCCTCCAAATAGGTTAAACACATACCCACTTGTGGATCTTCTATGATCCAGTTCTCTAGCCTAGTCTGCATCAAAAAAGACATGTATGTCCACCACTCTGTCCAATCCTAGTCGTCCTTGGTAGCAAAATCCGTAATTGGTAGTGCCACACAAATACCTGAAGACCCTCTTTACTATTGTCCAATTCTCCTTCCCTGGTTTTGACATATACCTGCTCAAAAATTCCACTTCATATGCAATGTCTAGGCTAGTACAGATCATTGCATACATCAAACTGCCAACTACAGCAGCATAAGGAACATGGGACATGTCCTCTTCTTCTTCTTGTGTCTTGGGATACTGATCTACAAATAACTTTACACCTATAGGAATAGGAACCTTGACCAGTTTACTTTCATGCATATTAAACCTCTGCAATATCGTCTCAACATATTTTCTTTGATTCAACCAAATTTTCATGTTTGCACGATCTCTTTTAATTTCCATTCCCAAAATGAAGTTAGCAGCACTGAGATCCTTCATGTCAAATTTGGAGGATAGTTACAATTTCACCTCCTTGATAACATCCATGTTATTTCTTACCAACAACATGTCATCAACATACAACACTACATAAATGAAGTGATTACCAACCTGCTTGGAATATACACAGTGATCAACCCTACTTCTCACAAATACCAACCCAAGGATGTATGTGTCAAAATTTTGGTACCACATCCTAGGTTATTACTTCAGACCATATAGTGACTTCTTTAGCTTATAGGCTAGCTCTTTCTTTCCCATCACTACAAAGTCTTCTGGTTGCTTCATGTACATTTCTTCTTCCAGATCCCCATGTAGGAATGTTGTCTTCACATCCATCTGTTCCACTTCAAGATCAAAAGAAGAAACAATAGATAAAAGAAATCTAATAGAATTTAACTTAGAAACATGAGAAAAAATATCACCAAAATCAATTCCCTCTACCTGTGAATAACCTTTTGCTACTAACCGAGATTTGTATTTCTCCACTTTTCCTTCTGCATTAAAATTATTCTTAAAAAACCATTTGCTACCAACATATTTTCTTCCAGCTGGAAACTCAACTATATCCCATGCCTCATTCTTATCCAACACATCCATTTCTTCAACCATGGCCTTCTTCCAGAGTTTACTATCCTTTGAATTCACTTCTTCCCTGACAGTTCTAGGATCATTATCAGTAATAGATAAAGCAAAATTGGAATGGGAATTAGGTGGACTATGCCTTTATGTTTTCCTTTTATATCTCACTCATCTCCTCAATACTGGGGTATGGGGTTCTTCTTCTTCTTCTTCTTCATCTTCTTCAGATGATTCAAATTTTGCATCATCCAACTAAGGCTCTATTTTCTCAGGTTGGTCTTGTGTTGCTAGGAATTCTTGTTTGGACACATCTTTTATCTCTCTAAAAACAACATCTCGGCTATAAATAGTCTTCTTGGTTTCTGGGTTCCAAATCTTATAACCTTTCACACCATATTTATAACCAATAAAGATACACTTTTCAACCTTTTTATCCAACTTATTCTTATTTTCCTTTGGAACATGTACATAAGCATCACAACCAAACACTCTAAGATGTTGAAGAAAGGGTTTCTTTCTAGACCATACCTCATGTGCATTTTTATCATCCAATGCTGATGAAGGTGATCGATTGACCAGGTAACATGTTGTACCCATTGCCTCTGCCCATAATTCCTATCCTAACTCAGCACAACTAAGCATGCTCCTTGATTTTTCCATTAGTTCCATGTTCATCCTTTTTGTAACTCCATTCTGCTAAGGAGTGTATGGAGTAGTCTTCTGCCTTGCTATACCAAACTTCTTACATAATTCTCCACCATTATCTATTCTCAATACCTTTATTTTCTTCTCTGTCTAATTTTCTACCAGTGCCTTAAACTCTTTAAATTTATCAAATACCTCAGATTTCTTTCTAAGAAAATAAATCCATGTGTTCCTTGAGAAATAATTTATGAATGAAACATAATACACAAATTTACCTAGGGATGGAACAAGAATAGGTCCAAACACATCATTGTGTATCAACTCTAAGATCCCCTTTGCTCTTGTCACGCCAGATGGGAATCTTACCTGATTTTTTTTACCATATATGAAATGTTCACATAAATCAAAATCCAAAGTGCAATTAGACATACCTTCAACCATACCTTTATCATGTAGTGTTCGAAGACCCTTTTGTCCAATATGCCCCAGTCTTTGATGCCACAACATGGTCTTCTTTTCAGGGACAATATTGGTCTTTTCTCCTTCATTTCTCTGCTCAGGGACAACATAACTATTACACCCATTAGTATAAGTTCTTCCCAACAACTTATACAAAGTTCCACATTGAAATCCCCTCATCAACACCATTTCCCCTTGTACCATCTTGCAAGTGCCCTTTCCCAATATAGTATCCACTCCTGCACCATCCAACTTTCTTACAAATATTAGGCTCCTGGCTAGTTTTGGAATGTGAAGAACCCTAGGGAGAGTTCTAATCCTTCCATATTTTAGCAACAACTTAACCCTTCCATGTCCCATTATTCTAGCTATCGATTCATCTCCTAGGAATACATCACCACCATCGTATTTCTCATATTCAGAGAACCACTCCCTGTGAGGAGTCATATGATATGACGCACTTGAGTCGATCAACCATACATCACAGTCTGCATGTATACCTATATATGTTAGGTAAACATCACCTCCTTCTTCAGTGGAGTTTTTTGCCTCTGTGGAAGAGGTAATATCAGATCCCTTTGGTTTATCATCCTTCTTAGACTTGCAATCTTTCTTATAATTCCCTACTTTACCACACTTCCAACATTTCCTCAAAGATTTTCCTGGAGACTTAGATCTACCTGTATATTTATATCTTACCCTCGAAGAGTTACCAAGATTCCTGTCTTGGTTACGACCTCTTATAAATAAATCATATCTGCTATGACCATCCATTCTTTTCCACCTCATCTCTTCAAATAACAAGGATGAAACTACATCCTCATACTTCAATGTAGATTGAGTGGTACTACCAATTGCTACAACTAGATTATCCCAAGAGTCTCGCAAAGAACATAACAAAGTAATACAATTATCTTCTTCTGCAATCATACTATTAATATATATGAGTTGACTTACCAGAGTATTAAAGGCATTTAGATGTTCTGCCACAGAATCTCCATCTTCCATCCTAAGATGATACAGCTTATTTTGAAGAAACAAATTGTTTACCAGGGACTTTGATTGATAAAAATTCCCTAACTTATCCCATATTTCCTTGGCTATATATTCTCCCGAGACATTCAACAACACTGAATCTGCTAGGTAGAGTCAAATAGTACTCCTTTCTCTTCTATCCAACTTCTCCTGATCTTCCTTCGACATACCAGTAGGTGATGTACTAGTATTTTGTATACTAGTAGGTTGAGTACCATTTGTATGTGTTCTAGTAGGCTGCGTACTAGTATGTTGTGTACCAGGATCCACAAGGATCCATTGTTCTTTGTCTACAAGAAGGTCCTCCATCTTCAACTTCCATAGCTCAAAGTTTTTACCATTGAACTTCCCTATTTCGATTCTAGAAGATCTTACCATTCCTCTTTCTACACTCGAATAACCACTACAAAAGATCCCACTAAACACAGGTTTATCATAGACCCAAGATAAACTTGATCTATCAAGACCAAGCAAAGCCCTCAGCAACAAAGGCATCCCTCTGAAGCCAAAAATGAGCTTTGATACAACATGTGAGTTTTAAACCTGTGAAATAAAGCAATGCATATGGATTCTTAAGAAAAACAAAATTTAATCAATGGCGCATACACATAGTACACAGATATTTATACCGAAAACCCTCAACCAGTATAACACACACACATGCAAAGAATATAACACATACCCAACATTTCAGGCTCGACCTTTTTACTAATGTTTGTGAAAAAATTAGAGCTTGTGTCAAGTGTCAAACGTTTGCTGGAAAGAAGCAGCTCAAATATTTGCCTTTGAAACTTGTAATGGTTTTCGGACCTTTTCAGCAGTGGGGTCTCGACTTCATTAGAGAGGTCCACCCAGCCTCAAGTGGTTAGCATAGGTGGATTTTAACTGCCATTGATTATTTCACCAAATGGATAGAATCCATCCCTACAAGGAGTGCCTCCCACAAAGTAATCATAAGCTTTCTTGAAGATACCATGTCCAGATTTGGATTTCCAAGCAGGATTGTCATAGATAATGTTGTCTCTTTCAAAGTTGAACCATTAATCAAGTTTTGTTAGAAGTATGGGATTATACTAGTCCATTCTACTCCATACTACCCTCAAGGAAATGGTTTGGTAGATTCCTCTAACAAAATCATCATAAAGATCATCAAGAAATTGTTAGAAGTCAACAAGAAATCCTGGGAATAAAAGATAAAATTTTCATTATGGGCTGACAGAGTTACAACCAAAAGGTCAATTGGCATTTCCCCTTTTCATCTTATGTATAGGGTTGAGGCTATTTTTCCTACCCAGCTTGCCTTTCCTATGGAAAAATTCCTCCAGGAATACTAAGGAGAACCTGATGATATGGTTGAGAGGATATTGCATATGGTAGAAGTACAACAGACTAGGAAGCAGTTGCTTGATAAAGCGCATGATCATTAGAAGGAAATAAAACGATCCTTTGACAAGAAAGTGAGCAAGGAATATTTTCAACTAGGGGGTCTGGTGCTCAACTTGGATGCCCCCAAGAAATAAAAAGGCAAACATGGTAAATTAAAAGCCTTATGGATTGGTCCCTTCAAGATTTCTGAGGTATTTTCAAACACTTATAAATTGCAGAAATTGGAGGATTCCGAAGCTTTTTGTGGCCTTATCAATGGGCACTTTCTAAAAAATTATTTTTTTTAATCCATGATCAGCATTCCACCATTGTAATTACAACTTCATTTTTATTTTCTATTCTGAATAAGAGACTCCATAACCCAAAGCTAAGGCATTGGAACTATGCGTTCTTGGCATTTTGCAGGGAGCATGCCATCCCCTATGAAGAAAAATGTTATCACATAAAGTTGTTAGGGTTCATATGTTTTTTTTGTGAATACCCAAGTCTGCACCCCTGCTCAGTTTTCCTCTTTCCCTCACCATTCCTATGATTTTTTCCCTTCTGGTTGATAAAATCAATTTCCCTTTCCGATCAATGACCTGGTTTCCCTTGGTTTCTTGCCTGACCAAGTCTCGACCCAAATATTTTCTATTCTTCTCAAAGAAGGACAAGAACTCATCACCATTTTGTCTCGCATTACTGGCCATTTTGTTTCCCAATCTAACATCAGGTCATCTAAGTCCCTTGTTTTTAAATATAACAACTATAAGCACAAAGCGCAACATTCATAACAATCCATTTTGGGCTTGAAACACAAGCAAGAAGACAGGCTCAATTTTTGACAATGGAGATCCCATGAATAGTTAAGATCAATGGCTCTCAGGCGATTGGGATTTCAAAAATAGCACAATGATTAATGACTAGATAGAGGAGTCGAAGTCTCGAAGTAAATATGAGCCATTGAAGGCTGAGGATACATGTCAACGGATCTCACACTTCAAAATATTTACTTTAGAAGATTGAGCGAGCAAAGTAGAAGAAAACTCCCAAAGCCTGAACTTCAGAAGTAAATCTCAGTTGTCAAAATCTAGAGAGCACGTGGAGGCAGATCCCTCACTTCGGAAGATATACTTCAAAGAATTGCAAGAGATATGCATTGAAAAGGCCCAAATCTTGAACTCCCGAAGTAAATCTCGGTCGTCCAAAACAAGAGTGTTTGCACCCAATTCGTCACTTGGTGAGCAAATAAAGGGTGCTTACATGCCCAGTTGGGCTCTGCTAGGCATGACAGTTGTAGAGAAAAAGTTAGAAAGAGAAACAACAAAACTATAAAACAAGAAATAAATTAAAACAAACTAAAACTATGAGCATAAATAACAAAGACAACAATACCAATATCACCAATGTTTTGAGTTGGTCTATTGATGAAATCCAAAGCACAATGAAGAAAGGGAACTGTGGTTCCTTCTTCCTCCAAAGGAAGGCTCTTGAGGCCCTCACAAACTTGCTCTCCTTACAATGAAAATATGAAAATATGGGTGAAAGAACTCCTAGCTTATCCACTCAAGAGAGAGGTGGAAAGCTCTATGAAATGATACCTATGTGTTCTTGTCAAAGAATGAGTCCTTAACAATCTTGGCAACATAACAATGCATGAAATTCCTTGAGAAAGTGATGGTTCTTCATGGCTTTTTATAGCATGGCATTGGGTGATTATGTAACCCTTTTGAGGTGTGAAAAGGGGCTCTTTAGGGCTCAATTAGGTCTTTGACCAGCCTACCATGTGGATTTAGCTCAGATTTGATGTCAAATCAGCTTGGGAGCTGATCCATTAGTGGTTGGGAGGTCGACCAATTTCAATAAATGCACCGTTTAGCAGGTGCGCGGGTTTTTCACCCAACAGTCGTGCATCGTGCGCTTATGCGCACATTGTACGTTGTTGTTACACGCATATGTGTGCGCATCCAGGTTCTGTAAAGCACCCTTCAATTTTTTGGTCATTTTGTATAGTTTTTGACCCTTTTGCCATGTTGTGGAATTAATCTTGTGCCATGAATGACGTCTTTCTTGTTTTGACGATGCGGAGTTCTTGTCACCATGTGTGGACGAATTTTCAGTGATAAAAGATGCCCCCTGATGGATGAGGTTAGGAGCATACGTATAGCCGAAATCCATCAATGTTTCTTTTACTGAGAATGGTGTTGTAAGGGAGAGCAAGATTGGGACCGTGTAGAGAAATCCTTTGGAGAAGAAAGGAACCTGTAAAACCCGACCTTCCACAAGGTGCGTAACAATATACAACTGTGTAAAAATGAGGTGGGCATGCCCCATGCTCGTATGATGTAACTTTGACCAAAGATGACAGAAATGTTGATGTAGACAACTGCAACGCCCGTGGGGGCAGTAATGATAATGGCAGAAGACAATTCTGCAAAGGAACATACTCTGAACAATAGGCAATGATCGCAGTAACAAGCAGCGACGATGATGCAGGCAGTGATGGCCCTGCTAAGTTCAGAGGTCTTCGGAAACTGATAATAATAACTGCAATTGTCGCAAAGTAAGACCCACCGCAACATGAGAAAGTGTTGGCGTCGAATGTTATGGGGGTCAACGACATCAGGGAGCAATGGTGTTTCCCCCTGTGCCGTCCGAGATATCTCATTGAATGGAAAAAAAGAATCAAGATACTGTCACCCTTCTGGAAAATTGTGTTGATGTCGACAAAAGGGGGACGCGACTCCCAGAAGAAAAGGGCTTCACGGAATCTACTGTGGTGAGGAAGTGGCAGAGGTACATGGACGAAGTCAAGAAGTGGGAAGACTCCAGATTGCCCTTGGTTGGAGGGTGTATGATATAAGGCGTGGCCGCAACCATGTGACAAGATCAAGTGTCAGGGGGATGACAAGATCAGGGATAAGTGGTGCCAGAGGTGGGACAAGGTGAACAAATTCAGAGGATAAATGGTAAGTGACTTGGGTAGTACTCTGAAGATATAGACGATGTTGGCGAGGGTAAATGAGAAGTAATGCTCCAACCAAGGGTGACATGGGTTGCGTGTGGCCAAAAGGAAAGCAGGTCGTCAACGATGACGACAAAAGTAAATAACTGGAAATAAAGGCGTTTGTACAATAAATAATGAATAATTGTGGAAAAATGTACAAATACAGAAACGGGTGCCCCAGTGTGAAATGAGTGCCCCAGGGAGGGAAGAAATTGCTGGGAATACTGATGAAGGGTGGGGGCCCCATTGGCGAGTTTCTGTATGAGGTAGGTGAAATGAAGATAGGTTCGCAGATGGGCAAACTGATGGTGGATGAAATGGTGGGTTCATGATCCTGTGGAGGTGCAGGTAAAAAAGAACATAACCATAAAGTGATGATCTGGGAGTCCATATGGGAAGCTAGAAAAATGAGGAGAAGAAGTATGTGGTTTATTCGCAACATGATGAAAGACTACCGGGACTCCCATCCCTAAAGGGTAATGAAGAACAACATGAGTGTCAAAAGTGCAAACAAGGTGCTATGAATGAGACAACTCATGTGGGTAAGAAAGCTACCGGGTACCAGTACTGAAGATGCAAAAATAGAGGTGTGAGTACTGCAGAGCCAGAAATGGGTGTCCTAAAGGCCAATATCAGAGGGTGTGACTGGAAATGTAAATGCAAGACAACGGGAGAGACTACATGCCAGTGCTGAGTATATACCTGAAGGAAATGACGATCAAGTACCTGCACATAGAACAACCAAATACCCAAAGTGAACAATATATGAAGAGAATCAAAGATATGAGCATGTATTAGATAAATGTGACAATGCGTGTGTGTACCTGATCATGATATGAAAAAAGGGCACCCCGGGGGCTCAGAATGAAAAGTGGCCCAGGGACAGCTGTGACGTAGGTGGCGGGATGTTGATCTCGCGGCTGAAGACGGTTCGAAAAACGGACACTTTGGGCTCCTGGAATGGTGAGTGGAAGTTTGGAAAAAGGCCTATATATAGCTGTAGGGCCCACATTGCCACCTCATTTGTACCTGCTGCTATAGTGAGTTTCTGAGCAGATTCAGAGGAGATTGAGTGATTCAGGGAGCACAAGGTATCCAATTGACGGCGTGCGAGTTTCAGGTTAGTGGTCTGATCGTCCTGCATAGAAATAGGTTTCCAATTTTTGGGCAGGGTAGGTACGGGGGGCCATACGGGGGTTTTGAGGGGTTTTTTGGTAGGGTGTGGGCCGACATGCACGGGTGATTCAGTGGAAGGCACACATACGTTCGAGCTTGTCCATTGAATAAACACACATTGGTGCGCGTGAGAGAGAATTTAAGGCGCACCCTAAGGGCACGCCTGTGAGCTGGATAGGCGTGCATTAGAGCACGCTTGTGGAGTGTACAGGCGTGCATTAGAGTGCATCTGTGGGGTGTACAGGCACGCATGAGAGCGTGCATGTATGGCGAACAGGTGCGCTCTGGTGCGCGCCTGTGAGAAAAACAGGCGCGCATATGTGTGCGCCTGTATAGTGAACAGGTGCGCATGTGTACGCTCCTGTGGGTGGAAAAACCGTGCCTAGGAGGCAAGGTTGAAGGGTGGAAAACTGAGTCTTTTTGATGCATTAGGTGGTTGCATAAGTTGATATAGGACTCTGTGTTGTGTGCAGGTGGCTATCAGTGATTATGGATGTGCGGTGGTGCGAGCGAGACTGGTCGCAGCTACGAGATGCTGTGGCCAATGCAGGGCCTGTGGTTCGAGCAGCTTTAGCAACCAGTGGGTTGCTAAATTTTTTTGAGTGCCCGTTGATATGGGAATAGGAGTACTTACTCCAGTTCTTGCTCCAGATGTGGAGCCTAGATCTGCACTGCTTCCTCGTGCGAGGAGAGTAGATCCCCTTCACTGCGGTGGAGGACATATATTTCTTGACTGGACTCCCCTTCTGGGGAACACCTTTGTCGACAGAGCCTATGCTGCCGAGGGATACACACCTGTCAGAGGTCACCAAGTGATATTGCTCAGGCGATCACTACATGTCTGGGACTATAGTGAGTATCAGTGGTATAGATGTCCTGTTGCATCGTTGCATAGCGGCGATGATTGTTCGGGTGTATGGGTCACTGGCGACCCACTGGATCAGTGGTGGTGAGTTGTTGGTGATGGAGAGGGTAGTGGTGGGCCATGAGCGGTTTAACTGGGGTTTGACACTGCACGCGTGGATGATCGCGCAGCTGGACCATTGTCGGTCCATAGGCACCGGGGAGTTTGCGTTCGACTCTATCCTGGTAGCCCGGTTTCTGGAGAGGGTGCCGATGTTGCGCCCACGGGTTCTTCTAGAGGCTCCTGGGGTGCGAGAGCCTCGACTGAGGCAGTGGTCCCAGATTTTGGTTCACCATAGTGGTGGCGAAGGCGGGCATTACTTCACAGTGCAGGCGACACAGATCTGGCAGCAGATGTCGTAGGTCATACTTCAGTACCCCTATGCTGGGGTGGACTTCCGGGGGGACCCGGACATGGTGTTGCCTCCTAGGGACGTGTTTGACCATCGAGGTATGTTGTGTACTTGTATGTGTTGTTTTATGTTAGCTTTTGATATATCAGTTTATATGTATGATGTATAGACACTGATACGATCTGTTGTTTGTTGTTTGTTTGGTGCATGTGCAGATATGGCACCTCGCGAGCACGAGGTGGAGTTGTATAGAGCTCCGGTGCGACGAGAGCCAGAGAGACCTCCACGTGGAGAGAGGCAGCGACAAGATGAGGCTTCTAGGTGACCTGCAGAGCCCGAAATACCAGCGAGGAGGCGCCGGTATGATGACCATGGTGCGGGGCCATCACATGCTCCTCCGGTGGCAGCCGGAGTAGATTTGGATGATATACGTCGTCGTCTTGAGACGGTGTTGCAGGACATTCCTGAGGGCATATGGATCCATATCCAGGATGAGGGGTTCCTGGAACAGTGCATAGGGTTACCGCTACCATAGCGGGGGATAGTGCGACGAGCAGCTGTGCTCGCCGCGATGACTAGTGGACGCCTGCCGCCGGGGCAGGAGGGTCCTATGGATGTTCCACCACCACCGCCTGGGGCAAGTGGGGGTGGGACACCACCTCCTCCTGAGGGAGGAGCAGCCGGGGGTGTGATAGAGGCACCCTGATGTATGTATGTATTTTGTAGACCGTTTTGATAGGCTGGTGAGCCGATTTTTGTACCGAGATGTGGCACAGGCCTGCGGGCTGATGTATTTTTTGTATGTAAACATTTGGGATGGCCTGGCTAATATA
>JZKD02S2342859.1:304001-320707 GCA_000966675.3 Picea glauca
TGGAGACCCCTTCAGAAGGAGGATCTGGAAAAGAGACAAAGGTAGTGATAGAGGAAGTTGCATCTACCATTGGGGCAACACACAAGGTATTGGAACAACTATATATACCAAACAACCCAGTGGTTGAACCATCACTTAGTGGGGAAACATCACTAGCACTCTACAAAGTGTTATTTGGAGACATGGAAGATGAAGAGGGAAATGCAAACAATGAAACAGATACATTTGGATTCCCAATATTATACATCACCAGAGACGTTGCTATGAATACTATTCCATTTTCCTCACTGCCTTACTTCCATGGTGTGTCAACAGAAGATCCTGATTCATTTTTGATTGAATTTGATATACTATGTAGGAGTTATAATTACAATGATAATGCACAAAAACTAAGACTCTTTCCAGCCACACTAAAAGACTCGGCATTAAGGTAGTTTATGAGCCTAGGAGAACATACTATCTTATCTTGGGATGGTATGAATGAGATTCCTCCACACATATCAAGATTACTATAGACCTAGGGATGCTAGGAATGACATATTTAAAATGTAGCAATCTGAGGAAGAAAGTTTGGAATATTACCTTGAAAGGTTCCTATACAACTACCAAAAGACAAAGCAAATTTATTTTGACACAACCACAGTTAGGACCATCTTCCTAAAAGGTGTGAGGGATAACTACATTGAATTAATAAACCTCATGAGTTTTGGAGATGTGTACCAAAATCCATTTGCAGACATTGCAAAGTATTGTAAACGATACTCCCACAATCAAGCCAAAATAGGAAAAAGTGTAAGGGATCCTACACACAGAATTACTAAACCCATACCATGAGGTGTTACTAGGATTGAATTGGGGAATATACTATAAAACTTCAAAACATACATCCTAAACACCATCATTTCCCAACTCGATACCATTAAAATTAAAAGAAAACAAGAAGTAGAAAATGCTACTTTGGCAATTTTTTGTCCTTAGTGTAGGAAAAGGAATCATGAAAAGGAATGTCCTATTAATGTTATTGAAATCTATGGCCTCTATACAGAGGATCACCCTACCAATGAATGCCCCTCTTTAACTAGACTAAAATCCATTATCAAGGGAGGGGGTGAACCTCGGGAAACATCATATCCCCCCAAGAGGGCATGGAGACAACAAAATACCAATATGTTTGTAGACCCTACCACACAATATTCACAACAACAATGGGTACCTCCATTGTCTTATCCTCAATTGTCATCTCAGTAACCACAAATCCAGCCTTGGAAACAAGGATGGAGAGGGCCTACATATGGGAATGTTACCTTTCAGTCAGCAACCTTTCCCACCTACCCACAATACCCTTCCAATATTTCTCAGTTGCTATCGAGATTTAATCCTCCTTCTCTTCATCCACCTCCACAGCTACAAAAACAACTTGCACTACCTATGAACCCAAATCTATAATAAAAATTGCAAGTTGCACCTATCCCAAACCCTCCTCAGCCTACCCCTATTCTTGCACAACCCATTCCTAATCCAAATAATAGACCTACATGACCTATACAAAATCTTGAAGTACAAACCTTCCCCACTTATGTGATAACTCCTGCTTCATTTAATGGAATTGAATTAAGAATAGGGAACATTTTGAATAAACCAAATCCTATTATGGTTATTCAAGAAGAAGAAAAAGTAGATAATCAAGCAGTTCAAGAAGAATAACAAATAGATAATCAAGCAGTTCAAGAAGAATAACAAATGGATAACCAATTAGATGAAGAAAGAAACACCCTTGTACGACAGGAAATTCCTCCTCACACTTCTCACCCAACAAAAATGTCTTTGAAAAATGATCCTCCTCCTTATCCAGAAAGGTTACTTGTGAAGAAATCTGAGGTACCTCTAGGACATAATCTAGGGATTGAACTTAGAAACATATGTGTAAATATTCCCCTACTTTAGGCCATCAAGGATATATTTATTTATGATAATATTTTAAGGGATATTTGCATTAAAAATCCAAGGAGGAAGAGGAAGGATATTTTTGTTATACAGGTGGTTGGACAATTATCAAAATTTATATCAGAAATGCCATGCAAATATAATGATCCAGGAAACCCAATGGTGACCATAAATATTAATGGTGTTTCTTTTCCAAACACACTTATTGATATAGGATTAGCAATAAATGTTATGTCGATTGACACCATGAAAACAATGCAACTAAATCACCTAAGACCAACACAAACTTTGTTGGAACTAGAAAACAAATCAATCATGAACCCAGTAGAAATTCTAGATGATATATCAGTTACTTTGGCCTCTTTGGAATACCCTGTGGATTTCTTAGTGATTCATCCCAAATCCTCCAAACCAGGACATCCAGTAGTGCTTGGCTGACCTTGGTTGGCCACTACTGATGTGTTTATTAGTTTTCAGTCTGGAGAGATGACAATTTCCAATGGCACCCAAAGTCAAAAGCGTATCCTATTTCCTCCTGCCCAACCAACCACTAAAGTTTCTCTCTGGTTGGATAATCTCTATAGGGAGGAGGACTGTACTCAACCCTTGTTGACACTCGAACAAGTGAAAGGAGTTCAAGAGAAAACTAAAGAATAAATATTAAGCCTATTTTTGGCTGATACAAAATGCATTGAATACCCTCAATATTTTCCTGAATACACACATATCTTCAGCTCTGAATTCTAGGAAATATGGTACCCCTCCACTTCTATAGTAGCCACCATTTCACAAGTAGATGAAGGAAAAGAATCAGTTGTTCGGGTTGTTGAAATCAGCCCTAGAAAATCTTTGTATATCAATGCTAACATAGAAATAGATCAACAACAAAAGTTGATTCAAATGATTCAAGGGAAATTTGGTTCTTTTGCATGGGATTACTCTGACATGAAACGAATCCAACCAGACACTTGTATGCATCATATATACACTAATGCCCAAATCATACATGTTAGGAAACCCCAAAGAAGAATGAATAAGCCTTAAAAGACAAAGTGAAAGAAGAACTCCATAAACTCATGCATGCCAATTTCATTTATCCTATATCGGATAGCAAGTGGGTATCCCCATTAGTTATTGTTCCTAAGAAAAATGGTAAATGGAGGATTTTTGTGGACTATTGAGAATTGAACAAGGCTACCTACAAAGATTATTTTCCTTTGCCTTTCATAGACTAGGTCTTGGACACTTTGTCTGGGAAGAAGTATTTTTTTTTCTTGGATGGGTTTAGTGGTTACAATCAGATCCAAATTTCACGGGAAGATCAAGAAAAAAACACATTTACTTGCCCATGCGTGACCTATGCCTATAGGGTTCTTCCTTTTGGTTTGTGTAATGCCCCTGCTCCCTTTTAAAGGGTTGTCTTGGCCATTTTCTCTGATTTGACCCATGAATATGTAGAAGTCTACATGGATGAATTCATAGTATATGGGGATGATTTCTAGCAGGCATTGGACAATTTGGAGAAAGTATTGATCAGGTGTAAAGAAACCAACCTTTCCCTCAATCATGAAAAATCTAGAATGATGTTCACTGAAGGAATTGTTTTAGGTCACCACACCTCCAGTACTGGAATAAGAGTAGACCCTGCCAAGATTGACATCATTTCCCAAATCAAAATCCCTAGCTCACAAAAATAAGTCATAATATTTTTAGGGTATGTTGGTTACTATAGGAGGTTCATTCAAAATTTTACAAATCTAGTTGCCCCACTATTCAAACTGTTAGCAAAAGAGGTTGAATTTTGTTGGAATGCACAATTTCAAATCTCCTTTGAAATTTTGAAAACAAAGCTTTCAAGTGCCCCTGTTTTGAGAGGACCAAAGTGGTCTCTTCCTTTTCATATCTGCACTGATGCCTCAGATTCAACTTTGGGGGTTGTTTTAAAACAAAGGGAAGGACAGATTTCATATACTATATACTTTGTCAACAAGAATCTTTCACCTACTGAAGTAAATTACACTGTCACTGAAAAAGAATTCTTGTCAGTAGTACATGCCATTAACAAGTTCATACACTACATAATAGGGTATGAATGTTTTGTACATATCGACCATTCAACCATCATATTTTTTATGAAAAACCTTCTTACAAATACTAGAGTGACTAGATGGTTGTTATTACTGCAAGAATTCAATATCACCATTATTGATAGGCCTGGAAAAGATAATTTAGTTTTTGATTTTTTGTCTATACTTAATCATGCATGTGATAATACTCCAGTAGATGATGATTTTCTAGATGAGAATCTATTTTTTATTTCTACTTACATTCCTTGGTATGCATATGTAGCCAACTATCTTGTAACAAGAAAGCTACCTCAAAATCTTTCCTCCCAAGAAAAACAAAGAATTATCCAACTAAGTGTCAATTACATGTGGCATGATGATTGTTTATACCGAACTGGGCCTAATTTGGTGATCGGAAGGTGTGTCTGGGAGGATGATATGCATGATATCTTCAAAGATTGTTATGATGGTTCATGTGGAGGCCATTTTTCTTATAAAAGGACAACATACAAGATCTTACAGTCTGGCTACTATTGGCCAACTATTTTCAAATATGCAAAGAAGTATGTGGCCAGTTGTGATGATTGTCAAAGGATGGGAAAACCTACTACAGTTGATGAGATTCCCCTCCAAGCTCTGGTAGTAATTGAACCTTTTGAAAAATGGGATTTGGATTTTGTATGACCCATTAACCCTATGTCTCGAAGGAATAAATACATCTTGGTCTGCACAGATTATGTGACCAAATGAGTGGAAGCTAAAGCTTTATATTCTGCTAATGAACAATATGTTGTAGACTTTCTCTTTGAAGAAATATTTACTCGCTTCGGTGTACCTCAAGAAATAGTAACTGACCAAGGAACCCAATTCACCTCAAATTTGGTCAAAGATCTTACTGAAAAATATAGAATCAAACATAGAAAATATTCACCTTATCACCCTCAAGCAAATGGGCAGGTGGAATGAAATAACAAGGTGATAGAGGCTATTCTTTCCAAGACTGTTTAGATACATCACAAAGACTGGGTTGATAGGTTTCCTAAGGCCTAATGGGCCTATAGGACAGCTTGGAGAAACACAGCAGGCCATACACCTTATGAGTTGGTATATGGGAAGTAGGTGTTGCTTCCCATAGAATTTCAAGTAAAAACCTTCAGGACTTCCATGCAACTAGGGATGGATCTAGATGAGGCTCAAAAACAGAGGCTATTATAGTTCAATGAGCTTTATGAGATCAAACAAGATTCTCTCCAAAGGAACATCCTTATATAAGAACAAAGGGCTAAATGGCATGATAAGTACATCAAGAAGAGGTCTTTTCATTCCAGTGATTGGGCCCTCCTGTATTATAGTAGGTTCAATAATTTTAAAGGTAAATTGTCTAATAAATGGTTGGGACCCTATGAAGTTGATAAATTTTATGAAAATGGTCTAGTTAAGATAAATAATATTTTTAAGAATTAGAGTTCCTTTGTAGTGAATGGACATCAATTGAAGGTTTATCATAAGCCTCTATCCAAAGAGGATTTTTTTCAGACATGTTATTCAGAATTCCAAGATTAACCTGTAAGCAAGGGGATTCCTCCTCTTACTGATCCACCACAGTAAGTTTGATTGTGTGAATTAATTATTAGCCTCTTTCTCATATACAATCATTAATTCTTAGTATACCACCTTTGTATATTTCACATTTTAGGATATAGTTGTTATCCTAAGTATGTTTCTAGATTCCTATATTGCATCCTCCTACCTTATCTCCTGATGTGGTGTCAATGTGAGAACAATTGAGGTGGTTTCATTATTTTATTATATATTTGTATCATTAAGATGAATACAATGTTGAGAATTATGGCTTGAGGCCTTTTCATCCAATCTTCTTGTCCTAATATTCTTATGCTCAATTTCTTCATTAATTTGGCTCTAAAATATTTCTAAATAGGTTTGTCAATAGATAGAAATTTTGGTGTTACTAACCAAAAAAAAAAATTGATTGTGTTCTCATGTAGATAAAGGAATAAGGAGGACATCTACCAGGTGTAAGTCTACCCCTTTATCCATCCCTGGTAGATCATTTGGAGTTTTCTTTAAGTTTTTCAAAATACTAAAAATTGAAAACATCGGTGAGCAGGAACTGGTCCAGGCTCGAGAAAAATCCACTGGAAAGTAGATGGAGTTTTCTTTGAGTTTTTCAAACTCCTAAAAATTGAAAATATCGGCGAGTGGGAACTAGCCCGAGCTCGAGAAAAATCCATGGTATAGTAGATGTATTTTTCTTTAAGTTTTTCAAACTCCTTAAAACTGAAAACATCGATGAGCATTAACTAATATGGGCTCGAGAAAAATACACAGAAAAGTAGTAGTTATGATTATTTTTATAATAAAAAGGAAGTGGAAACAGGAGAAATGATCAACTTGGTTCCAAAAGAGGAGGATTATGAATCTCAACATGTGCACATCCAGCTACATAATACCTTCTTGTTACAGATCTTGGAGCCCAGTCATTGAATTCTTTTGCCTTATTTTCTAACACTTTCGCTACAAATTCAAAGTTCCTATATCAAGTGTTGGTATTTGTCTCACCTACATGGTATTTCAGTAGAAATGAATCATAGGTCCTCTTCCATAGAATCAGAAAACACCAGCAAATTCTACAAAGTTCAACCTACAAAGTTCCAGTCTACAAAGCACTACCACCAGGTACCTTTTCAAATTCCCCTTGAGTACGGGAATACAATTTTGTGATCATCTAATACTGGATAACATCTCTACATTCATCCGATACTACAAAAAATGTTTTCCTCTGTGCTCATCCAGTACTGGGAAAAAATCTTCTTTCATCTGGTACTGTAGGAGAAGCTCTGTATTAATCTGGTACTAAAGGAGAAGGCATGTGCTATTCTGGTACTCAACACAACTCTGTGTTGATCCGATATTGCAACAAATTCACCCCTATGTTCATCTGGTACTAAGGTGATCTTGTACTGGTAATGAGGTGTTGTTAGTCCTTATCCTATACTCAAATTTTTTGTTGCTCGATTTAAATGCTTCAATTAATAGGAGGTATAAACTCAACATTTTTTTGTTTTATTAAGGAATTAGATTAATTATGTATTAAACATGTGGTTACTCTCAATTATGGCACACTCCCTACCGTGAACTTTTTCAAGTCCTCGTTTACATCTCCTTGTGAATAAATCATTCCTATACACCTGAAATGTGAGAGTACGAGGTAATTGTATCTCTAACAAGATCAATTTAATTCCTTTCGTTTATATGGTGGAGAAATTTCATAATCCCATGATCCAACATTGTTCCATATGAATGACTTAAGCCACATCTTTTTGCATGTCAAACTATGATTCTATTTCGTTTAAGACGATGTCAGACAATTTCATACTTGTGAGTTCTAGTCATAACGACCATATCTCTTGTCATCATTGTCCAACACCCTCGTCAACATGATCTGATGCCAATCTTCATATGAGTCTATAATTTATTCATGAATTCAACTTGTCTTACCTTGTCATCATTACTATGGATGTGACCATTGCAATCTGAATCTTAACTTATAAATGCTCCTCTAGATGGCTTTGCCATCTAGATGAGCATTATTTACCATTTTTACTATCACACCACCTGCATTTACACTATGATCTCATTCATTTGTATCGTTTTCATACTTATCCTCTTCCAGTACTCCATCGTGGTCTATGATGATCCGGTATTCAACCCTCTATCCTTTATTTCATTGCCTCATACACCTTAAGAATTATTTTAAGCTATCATGGGGGTCGATAGGCATAAACCTGTGTTCCAGTTATACAGGGAAACACCAGAATATCAATCTTGCAGGGAGAGATTTGAACAGGTCAGTTGGGTCCCATTTTTGGAGAAATTTAAAGGCTATCACGAGGGAGAGTCTCTTTCTTTTGCGCAGACATATGATGGAGAAAGTTTTCAGTTTGGAGTTATGAAATTAACAATTTCAGAGGCCACCATAACAAAGGCTATAGGCCTACCTTCCTCTAGACAAAAATACTTTAAGGGGGTGACCATTGGCAGGAAGCTTTGTCAAAAATTTCTCAAGCCAAAGCATTAGGACCTTGATTGGACCAAGGTAATTCCTCTAGGCTGCATCAAAGAAGAATATTGGATTATGATTATTAGTTTTCAGATATTTCTCACCTGTGAAGGGAGGTATGCAGTAACCTTCCTATACCAATTGAAATTTTTGTCACATTTTGAAGGAGGACCACAAATTGATTTTCCTCACTTCCTCTAGATGAGTTTAAATAAAATGGTGAGAGGAGTTAAATCAGCTTCCAAGAAACCTAAAAACAGCCTCCATCACCATGGACTATTGAAACTTTTGGTTGTCCATGCCTTGAGAAGAAAAGGCAGTTGTTGGAAACAACTACTTCAACAAAATTTTGCTCAGGAAGGACTGTCCAAATTTGTAGAAGAATGGGAAACAAAGGTACACAGTGAGGGGTCCAGTAGAAAGACAAATAAAAACAAAGGGAAGAATTTACAAGGTGACGAAGCCACTGTTACACCTAGCTCATCCCATCCTATTGATGAATTGGATAAGGATAAGTCAGTTGTAGAGGATCCCACTGCATCCAAAAAAAAGAAAACCTCCCAATCTCAGAAAATAAGTCCAACCTCAATTCCAAAAACTAAAAGATAGAAAAGGAAGGACTCTGGGTAAGGTGAACAGTCAGATAGTGATCCCGAAGAAACCATTGAGTTATCACCAGAGACAATTAGCAAGTTGTAAAATAACCATGAACTAAACATTCATATCAGGAAAAAGGGTCAAAAGAAGGGTGTGTCAGCAGAACGGATCCTAGAGGAGCCCACTACATCTAAGAAGGAGAGGCCTGCCCAATCCAAGGAACCTAGTCCAACCTCAAGTCCTAAAGATAAACTGTCACAAAGTGAGAGGTGAAAGAGGAAGAAAACAAGTCAACAGTAAGTTTCACATGATGTCCTCGAGGCAACTATTGAGTTCCCTCAGGAATCGGTTAAGGAGTGGGAAAAGACCTTTGAAGTAGCTATTGTGTTTCCTCAAGAACTGATTAGTGAGTTGGAGGAAACTCCTATGATGAAAAGTGGAAGTAAGGGGAATATTAAAGCGAGGAAGGCTCAAAAGAAAAAAATCTCATAGCCTACAGCTCAATCCTCCAGAGTGGAAATAGGGAAAGTTTAGTAAGGACAAACTCTAGAACCCACACTTCATTCCTCCAAGGTGAAAATCAAATAAACACAAGAGGAAAAATTTCCTAGGCCTATAACTTCTATTAAAATAAAGAAGAGGAAGTTGTTTGAGAAGACTTCCACCCCTGTCAACAAATATTAGGAAGTCTCACTTCCTGTATGAAGAACCACCAGGAGTATGGACAAATAGATAATGGTTCCACATGTGCCTTCTCTTCCAGAAGAGCCTATTGATATTCTGACTTCTCAAGAGAAAGAAAGTGGCTATGGAGAGACAATTAGTGAGACCGATGGGTTTGTGACAGAAACCTTGAGAGGCCTAAGAAAGGAGAAGGAATCCTGAGAGGAGGTGATTGAACAAACAACCACATATGATCCTAAAAATTCTCTGAGAAAACAACAATTGATAGTGAATATTGGGAAGCTGACAAAACAAAATGAGAAGCTGAAACAAGAAGTTACAGAGTAACAAGTGTTGGATAGGCACATTAAGGTAGAGAATACACAATTGAAAGAATATAAACTAAGGTTACAGGATGCACAATAAGAGGTCTCTGCTAAACTCAACAAAGTTTTAAGTTTAATCACATACACTAGGGTGATTAAGAAGGAACTTAGGAGCGAAGATTCTAGTCTCAACATCCTACAACCAGATAAATGATGGGGAATGGTTCAGTTTTGCAAAATTTTGAGTATCAGTTTTGATATTGTTGCATGAGGAGATACAATGACTTTAGCATGGGGGAAATGTTGAGTCTCCATTTTGACACTTCTATTATCCTATATTATCCTCTATATGAGTCTATTTTACCTATGATATGTGTATATGATTGACCATTTCCTCCACAAACCTACTTTGTGACCTTGGCCATGTGCATGGAGAGGTAACCTATGTTAACAAATGATTTGTTTGATTTTCTTGATTAAATTGGATTAAATGATTGATTATTTATGCTCCTAATTACTTTGACTCTTAATTAAGAAGCTCCATCTAGTACTCCACTAATTAGGTACTGCAACAATTGCTTGGTCTGGTACTCCACTGGATTTGGTACTCCACTGATCCAGTACTCCACTAGATCCGATACCCTTCCTGATCGAGTACCGATATTCCACCTAATCTGGTACTCTGCAATGATTTGGTACTACCAATTTAGTGCCTATTCTAGTACCAGAACAATGCTTCTTTTGGTACTACCAACAAAATGCTTCTTCTGGTACCACCATCGCAGCACCTCATCTGGTACCACCAGCTCAGTGCCTCATCTGGTACCACTAGCTCAACGCCTCATCCGATACCAGCCTCACGCCTATTATGGTACTACATTTGCATCAGTCCAGTACCCATAGTCATGAATGTGTCCATCCAGTACTAAACCCCTGTCTATAGGATTTACATGTTGAATGAGTATGTTGGTCGTGATTCCAAGAAGTTATTTAGATATAAGTATCTTGAGGTAGTTTTGGAGATCATGGTAGAATTCATCACTCATGCACTTCGTTTCATGAGGATTAAGTCCATCCCTAGAGATATGATATGAATTACCAATTGTAATATTTTGAAACCATTTGATAACTATCCTCATACCTTGGTTATAAAATCTCACCTTCATTATAAGGGATATTGTGTAGATGATGGAGAGTAAGTAGTAAGTAAAGGATGATATGCATTGTTATGCTGAATGAAATGATGAATTGTTGATTCAATCGATCAATTGAAGGAATACAAATGATATTTTGTGCAATTCATGAGCATGAGTAAAGCATTTTAGTCTGCGATTTCTTTAGAGGTACCTTGTTGGTTCGACAAGGGCCCACCGCCCCAACCAAGGTAAACCTTTGTGTACATGTCTTTGTGTGTTGTAAGTTAATTGTGTGAGTGTGAACACTTAATAGTTGTGTGTTGTAAATGATTTTAAATGCATTTTAAGTACAGTACCGATTTATTTGATTTTGAATCAGTGTGAGTAAATGGTTATACATTGAACAAAGTAGATAATTCCATTTCCATTTCTGCAGATTGATATTTAATTGATAAGAGTTTGATAGATGTGTAGGATTGTTAAGTAAGTAATTGCTATTGTTTTGAATTTATGATTGTGGTGTTCTTAGTAGGTACAGGAACCATAAGACTTCATTTCTCACCTTCATGTTCCATATAATGAAGTCTCTCAATCATATTGATGGTTTCCTATATTAAAGAAGGTTTGATTGGAATTAATAGAGTTATGATTGATTTCTTTCTAAGAGTGAATAAAGTGGATTGTTGATTACTTTTTCAATTGCTACAAGAAACAAGATCTAAGTTCATCTCTTCATTTTATGAGCTTGTAATGAACAGACTTGTCATCTAAGAAAGAGCCTTTTCAATTGAGTGTTTGGTTGAAAGTTTTTTTATCAGTTCTATCTCCTGGGTTTAAAGTTGTGTGAAGCATTCTGATATTCTAGAAATAGAGTGTTATGCTATTAATTATTTCTCGATTGAGCTAGATACAACACACATAGATAGGTTACTTGGTTTCAACACATATAGTGTAACAACTCTTTTGATTATGAATCCTGGATTGACATATAAATGAGTGCAATATACTAAGCATATATATACACGAACAGTCTTGTTTATGGATAACTCTTACCTTTAGGTTGAATACTTAAAATGTGTGCATCAAATTATACTGATGTATTTATTTCATTTTGAAAGAAAGAAGTGATATCTCTTAACGTCGATGCTCAAACTTCAAACTTGAGTTTAAGTTGTTACATAAGGGAACTAGTACCATTTTCTTGAATCGTGACTAGTATGTTTCCCTCTTTAAAAATTATATTTTACAACACAACCTACAAAAGTTTCCATTTAAAACAACTTACAAGCTACAATATACAAGGTATGAACCTAGAAATGTGATGCACAATATGCTAAACTACTACAAGATTTTATGAAAAACAAAGTGCATTGCATACATATGAAAAGAGTGTTTGAAAAAATAAGGTATTTTCACACGAGACGAACACCTTAAGAATTTTCTCACACAACCAAATCAAAGATCATTACACCAATGTTTTACATTGTTAAAACCCTCAAAGAGGGAAATAGTCCACGTCCCTAGCCAATGTAGCCACTTGAGGAAATATATTAAGGAAAAAGAAAAATATTGTACATAATAGTTTCTCACAATTAATATTCAACAAATGACCCTCCATGCTCTTTAAATAAACATCATGGACCAATAGGGTGTTAAGCCACATATCAATAGAGTTGTTAGTATCAAGAAGAATATGAATCGTCAGATCACTTTATGTCTAAAACATATCATGACCATTCAATTACATAACTACAAAGCATATTAATGCATATTAAAGAAACACACTTTTATCTAAAGACGCATTAGACCAAGTTGATATTAACTATATCCTAAGTGTCTAAATATTATAGCATAGTCCCTTAATAACAAATTGGGATAGGATTGAAGGATTTACAAAGGTGACACAATAAGAGAAGGAAGGAGGCATTAGAGTCTACCCCCCCTTAATGACAACTTCATGAAATTCTAACATATATTGAAGTTTGGAAAAATTCACTTATGTAAGAGACTTTGTGAAAATGTATACAACTTTATCATATACAGGGAAAAAAGGAACTTTGAGAATGCAATCTTGAATGATATTTCTGATGAAGTGCATGTATATCTCAATATGTTTATGGTGCTAATGTTGAACTAGATATTTGGTGAGATTGATTGCACTCCAATTGTTAGACCAAAGGGTCGTCGGATGCTATTGTTGAAATCCAAACTCTAAACGGATTTGTTGAATCCACAAGGATTCTTTACTTGCATTAACCATTACTCAATACTCTACTTTTGTTGAATAAAGAGGAAGAACATTTTTCTTCTTATAATCCCAAGTGATAGGTCCATAACCAAGACCGAAAACATAACCTACATTAGAATTCCAATCATCAAGGACATTGGCCCAACCAGAATTAGTGAAACCAACCAACAAGGGAGTCCCCCTGAATTGTGATGTATCCCAAACTAAATTGTACCTTGGATATACTAAAGTACCCATTTTGTTGTTTTCCAATGGATTTCATGGGGTGTTTTCATATACCAAGAAACAAGATTGAAAAACAACAAAATGGGTACTTTGGTATATCCAAGGTACAATTTAGTTTGGGATAAATGGATTTCATGGGGTGTTTTCATATACCAAGCAACAAGACCAAAAAAAAATTAAATACCTGGATAGTTATGACTCAAATATAAGAGGCTACCAACTAACTAACCATACAAAATGGCATCTACTTTGGGTGTAGTACAGGAAACATCAAGTTTGACTCTAGACTGGAAGGGAGTTGGAGTTGGTTTACAATATTCCATGTGAAAGTGGAAAATAAAGTCACATGCATACTTAGATTGGGAAATGGAAATTCCTTTCTTGGTTTGCAATACTTGGAGGCTAAGGAAATAATGCAGAAAAACTCAGTATGTCATTTCAAATTTCTACTTAAGGCTCAATTTTTCATGGTTAAAAATTGTATGGTCACTACCAAGGAGGATAAGGTCATTGTTGGGTGCAGGCCTATTTTGAGAAGGAAGGTTATTTTGGGAACAGACCTATTTTGAGAAGGAAGGTTATTTTGGGCGCAAACATATTGTTGGAGAAGAGGTCTATTTTGGGGAAGACCAAATTTTGGAAAGAAGACCTAATTTAATCGATGGCAAGAAAGAAACATGCAGAAAAAGAAGGAAAAGCAACATGCAAAAAAAGAAGGAAAAGCAACATGCAAAGAGGGAAAGTGTTGTCCCCCATCCAAGTTTTGAGGAAACCTTGGTCAGGTTTGGACCACTTTCTGAACTTCGACAACTTGGTCGAGAAAGGAGCACCCGGGCAGAGCTGAGATAGTGGATATCACTTATTTTGCAGGCTATGTGGACTCAGTAAGGGGTTTTCTAGGTTTTTTTTAATGGATTATAGGATGTCGGCCCATGGGGTTTACCCATGATTAGGCCATATTGTAAGGGATTGTAAAATTATAAATAAGTAAGAATGTATTGTACAAGAGTAGTGTAGTGGAAAGTGGCTAAGTGAAAGCAATTCAATAGGCTTTGTGAAAGGGAATGTATGTGCGTTGAGGCTCTGTGCTTGAGAGAGAGTTGGCTATGTGCCTTGAACTAGTTTGGAAAGAGGATATGGTGCTTAGTGCGTAGATGTCTTGTCCTATGCAAAGCTTGACTCTGTGGCTTAGTGCACAGGATTAACAAAATGTAAGATATTGATGAATAATAAAGAAGACAAAGAAGTTGGTGGACATAGCCCCACACTAGGGTGAACCAAGTATATCTTGTGTCTTTGGTTTGCTTTGTGTTGTCTTGTTTTTGTTATGAATTTTCTTAGTGCTTTTCTTATTATGTATGATAGATAGATCTGTTGATGCTTAGTGATTTATGTGTGTTAAAGATAAATGAATGTTAGATCTAACTCAGTGATATGTGCTAAGTGGTTGAAGTTCTTAATCTTTATTGTTATTGTGCCGATCTATATTTGGGTATGTTATGCGATGTTACTAAGGTTTGGAAACTAATGCATATCACCATTTAAGTGTTAATAGAGTACTTTGTGAAGTGTTATTATCATAGATTTGTGTCCCAGCTTCGTTACAGATACCTGCGTCCTGTAACGCCCCCTCTTCTACCTCAGGTGAGACTTTTCCTTCTTCGTAGGTTTTGCTAAAAGGGCCGGTAGTTAGGGTTTTGTAGGTGCATTGTTAAGCGTTGAACCTTGGGTCTACCCCTATGCCAACAAATGGTTCCATTACCGGGACATGAAACTGTGATTGTTTGGAATTGAAGTAAGGAAAAGAGAATATTTGTTCATAGATATATCGTTGAAGTGAGCAGTACTCTACTTGAATTGTGAAGATTTGTGCTCAAGAGAAATATAATTTGAATAAAAGAGGTAAGATCTTAAAATAGGTAAAGCTTTGTTCTTTGATAAGAGAAATATAAGTGAAAATTTGTGTTTCGAAAGCATGAATTTAAGTATGTTTAATAGATTTTTTCCTATCTAAAGGCTAGGGCATAGTTGGACGAAATATTTGATCTAAGTAAATTTAATAGAAATGAAGAAAAATATGGTATTCCTATGCATATAAAGAATTTTTGGACTAATAAGTGGATGCAGGAACCTAGAAAGATTTTTTGCAGATTGTAGGTCTAGCACTGTGATCCTAGTGCACAATACAAAAGAGGTTGGGAAACATTTAAAAGAAAGAGAGGATTGACATTGTTCTATAATTGCAGAAGACTAGGACACCTTGCTTAGAAATGCCCTGGTGCAGGTCCTATTTGTATTTGTTCTAATATTGTTGGTCATGAGGTTGAGGATTGTCCAAGGAAGTTGAACGAATGAACATGAGACAAGAAAACTATGAACAAAGTCAATATACTAAGAGCATGTTAGAAAGTTATAAAGAGAAAGAATTAGAGAAATCTTAGACTACATGATCACAATTGAAAGAAACAATGGATGTTCACAAAGATGTCAGTTTACTAGAGATCCTAAAAGTAAAACAACGTATAAATGCAAGTGTAGAAGACTTCGATATAGACTGTGTCTTGGATGAAGAAACAAAAGTGAATATTATAACAAAAGACACTTGGGAAATTTTGGGAAAGCTTACTATGGTACCTTCATTGGGAAAGATAGGCTTGTTTAAGGGAAAGATGATAACCTTGTGTGGAAGAGTTACTAATGTACCTATTATTATTCATGGAACACCGACTAAAGAGGAATTTGAAGTCATTAAGTTTGTTGAGAACAATGCCCCTTTCCCACTTTTGTTAGGAAAGACTTGGATTGAGAAGGACAAGATCATAAGGAAACCAGAGGAAGAGGCCACAGAAAATAAAAAGAAAGAACTAAGGGATTTCATAGCTAGAAAAATAGATCGACGAATAGAAGAACAAGAGGATAAGTCGAAGCAACATAAGGCAAGAGAATTAGTTGTCAAAGTTGAAAGAATGCAAGAAGGTTTGAAGGACCTATCCATTCAAGAAAGAAGTATATCCACCCAGGAAGTATTAAGAAAAGGGATATTGACTCCAGACCCTTTGAGGTCACATCAGCAATGCGAAGTCACTACGCTAGGAGAAGATAAGAATAAGAATGGAAAGAGGATTCCAGAAATAGTTAAAGAGACTCAAATCAGAGGAAAGAAGGCAAGTAAGCTCAATAAAAAAAATACAAGTTGGAAAAGCTACAGGAAGCTACAGAGACCAGATGGAAGACTTCGCAGACTGGAACCTCGCAGGAGGCAGGTTCATAGGATTTGAGCCTCGCTGGAACAGTAGGACCGCGTAGAATGGGAATTTTCCCTGGTAAAGCTATATGACCATTGGAGGTGCCCCGGCCGTTAGAGAGACACTCTGAAATAGATAGAAAATGCATTTATGGGTGGATGGACCACTTTTGGAC
>JZKD02S2342859.1:320757-362863 GCA_000966675.3 Picea glauca
AGCAGACTTGTCATCTAAGAAAGAGCCTTTTCAATTGAGTGTTTGATTGAAAGTTTTTTTATCAGTTCTATCTCCTAGGTTTAAAGTTGTGTGAAGCATTCCGATATTCTAGAAACAAAGTGTTATGTTATTAATTATTTCTCGATTGAGCTAGATACAACACACATAGATAAGTTACCTAGTTTTGGCACATATAGTGTAACAACTCTTTTGATTATGAATCCTGGATTGACATATAAATGAGTGCAATATACTAAGCATATATATACACCAATAGTCTTGTTTATGGATAACTCTTACCTTTAGGTTGAATACTTAAAGTGTGTGCATCAAATTATACTGATGTATTTATTTCATTTTGAAAGAAAGAAGTGATATCTCTTAACATCGATGCTCAAACTTCAAACTTGAGCTTAAGTTGTTACATAAGGGAACTAGTACCATTTTCTTGAATCGTGACTAGTATGCTTCCTTCTTTAAAAATGATATTTTACAACACAACCTACAAAAGTTTCCATTTAAAACAACTTACAAGATATAGTATACAAGGTATGAACCTAGAAATATGATGCACAGTATGCTAAACTACTACAAGATTTTATGAAAACAAAGCACATTTCATACATATTAAAAGAGTGTTTGAAAAAATAAGGTATTTTCACATGAGACAAACACCTTAGGAAGTTTCTCACACAACCAAATCAAATATCGTTACACCAATGTTTTACATTGTTAAAACCCTCAAAGAGGGAAACAGTCCACGGCCCTAGCCAATGTAGCCACTTGAGGAAATATATTAAGGAAAAAGAAAAATATTGTACATAATAGTTTCTCACAATTGATCTTCAACAAATGACCCTCCATTCTCTTTAAATAAACATCATGGACCAATAGGGTGTTAAGCCACATTTCAATAGATTTGTTAGTATCAAGAAGAATATGAATCGTCAGATCACTTTATGTCTAAAACATATCATGACCATTCAATTACATAACTACAAAGCATATTAATGCATATTAAAGAAACATACTTTTATCTAAAGATGCATTAGACCAAGTTGATATTAACTATATCCTAAGTGTCTAAATATTCTAGCATAGTCCCTTAATAACAAATTGGGATAGGATTGAAGGATTTACAAAGGTGACACAACATGAGAAGGAAGGAGGCATTAGAGTCTATCCCCCCTTAATGACAACTTCATGAAGTTCTAACATAGATTGAAGTTTGGAAAAATTCACTTATGTAAGAGACTTTGTGAAAATGTATACAACTTGATCATATACAGGGGAAAAAGGCACTTTGAGAATGCAATCTTGAATGATATTTCTAATGAAGTGCATTTATATCTCAATATGTTTATGGTGTTAATGTTGAACTAGCTATTTGGTGAGCTTGATTGCACTCTAATTGTTATACCAAAGGGTGGTCAGATGCTATTGTTGAAATCCAAACTCTAAAAGGATTTGTTGAATCCACAAGGATTCTTTACTTGCATTAACCATTACTCAATACTCTACTTTTATTTAATAAAAAGAAAGAACATTTTTCTTCTTATAATCCCAAGTGATAGGTCCAGAACCAAGACTGAAAACATAACCTACATTAGAATTCCAATCATCAAGGACATTGGCCCAATTAGAATTAGTGAAACCAACCAACAAGGGAGTCCCCCTGAATTGTGATGTATCCCAAACTAAATTGTACCTTGGATATACCAAAGTACCCATTTTGTTATTTTCCAATGGATTTCATGGGGTGTTTTCATATACCAAGCAACAAGACCGAAAAACAACAAAATGGGTACTTTGGTATATCCAAGGTACAATTTAGTTTGGGATAAATGGATTTCATGGGGTGTTTTCATATACCAAGCAACAAGACCGAAAAAAAATGAAATACCATGATAGTTATGACTCAAATATAAGAGGCTACCAACTAACTGACCATACAAAATGGCATCTACTTTGGGTGTAGTACAAGAAACATCAAGTTTGACTCTAGACTAGAAGGGAGTTGGAGTTGGTTTACAATATTCCATGTGAAAGTGGAAAATAAGGTCACATGCATACTTAGATTGGGAAATGGAAATTCCTTTCTTGGTTTGCAATACTTGGAGGCTAAGGAAATAATGCAGAAAAACTCAATATGTCATTTCAAATTTCTACTTAAGGCTCAATTTCTCATGGTTAAAAATTGTATGGTCACTACCAAGGAGGATAAGGTCATTGTTGGGTGTAGGCCTATTTTGAGAAGGAAGGTTATTTTGGGCGCAAACCTATTTTGAGAAGGAAGGTTATTTTGGGCACAAACATATTGTTGGAGAAGAGGTCTATTTTTAGGAAGACCTAATTTTGGAAAAAAGACCTAATTTAATCGATGGCAAGAAAGAAACATGCAGAAAAAGAAGGAAAACCAGCATGCAAAAATAGAAGGAAAAGCAACATGCAAAGAGGGAAAGTGTTGTCCCCCGACCAAGTTTTGAGGAAACCT
Organism: Picea glauca; assembly: GCA_000966675.3. Lineage (NCBI taxonomy): Eukaryota > Viridiplantae > Streptophyta > Pinopsida > Pinales > Pinaceae > Picea > Picea glauca. The sequence goes on from JZKD02S2342859.1 coordinate 323,252, forward strand.
TGGTCAGGTTTGGACCACTTTCTGAACTTAGACAACTTGGTCGAGAAAGGAGCACCCAGGCGGAGCTGAGATAGCGGATATCACTTATTTTGTAGGCTATGTGGACCCAGTAAGGGGTTTTCTAGGGGTTTTTTAATGGGTTATTGGATGTCGGGCCATGGGGTTTACCCATGATTAGGCCTTATTGTAAGGGATTATAAAAGTATAAATAAGTAAGAATGTATTGTAGAAGAGTAGTGTAGTGGAAAATGGCTAAGTGCAAGCAGTTCAATAGGCTTTTTGAAAGGGAATGTATGTGTGTTGAGGCTCTGTGCTTGAGAGGGAGTTGGCTATGTGCCTTGAACTGGTTTTGAAAGAGGATATGGTGCTCAGTGCATAGATGTCTTGTCCTATGCGAAGCTTGACTCTGTGGCTTAGTGCGCAGGATTAACAAAATGTAAGATATTGATGAATAATAAAGAAGACAAAGAAGTTGGTGGACGTAGCCCCACACTGGGGTGAACCAAGTATATCTTGTGTCTTTGGTTTGCTTTGTGTTGTCTTGTTTATGTTATGAATTTTCTTAGTGCTTTGCTTATTATGTATGATAGATAGATCTATTGATGCTTAGTGATTTATGTGTGTTAAAGATAAATGAATGTTAGATCTAACTCAGTGATATGTGCTAAGTGGTTGAAGTTCTTAATCTTTATTGTTATTGTGCCAATATATCTTTGGGTATGTTATGCGATGTTACTAAGGTTTGGAAACTAATGCATATCACCTTTTAAGTGTTAATAGAGTACTTTGCGAAGTGTTATTATCACAGATCTGTGTCCCAGCTTTGTTACAGAACCTGCGTCCTGTAACCCCCCCTCTTCTACCTCGGGTGAGACTTCACCTGCTTCGTAGGTGTTTCCGAAAGGGTGGGTAGTTAGGATTTTGTAGGTGCATTGTTAAGTGTTGAACCCTAGATGTACCCCTGTGCCAACAAATGGTTCCATTGTCGGGACCTGAAATTGTGATTGTTGGGAACTGAAGTAAGGAAACGAGAAGCTTTGTGCGTAGATCTATTGTTGAAGTGAGCAGTACTCTACTTGACTTGCAAAGCTTTGTGCTTAGAGAGAAATCTAATCTGAATAAAAGAGGTAAGATCTTAAAAGAGGTAAATCTTTGTGCTTTAATAAGAGAAATATAAGTGAAATGTTTTCTTGTCGAAAGCATGAATTTAAGTATGTTTAATAGATTTTGTCCTAGTCTAAAGGCTAGGGTGCAGTTGGAAGAAAGAGTTGATCTGAGTAAATTTAATAGAAATGAAGAAAGATATGTTAATCCTATGTAGAAAAAGAATTTTTGGACTAATAAGTGGATGCAGGAACCTAGAAAGAATTTTTGCAGATTGTAGGTCCAGCACTATGATCCTAGTGCACAGTACAAAAGAGGTTGGGAAAAATTTAAAAGAAAGAGAGGGTTGACATTGTTCTATAATTGCATAAGACTAGGTCATCTTGCTAAGGAATGCCCTGGTGTAGGTCCTATTTGTATTTGTTCTAAGATTGTTAGTCATGAGGTTGAGGATTGTCCAAGGATGATTGCTAAAGTTGAACGAATGAACATGAGACAAGAAAACTATGAACGGATTCAATAGACTAAGAGCATGTTAGAAATTTATAAGAGAAAGAATCAGGGAAATATCAGACTACATTATCACAATTGAAAGAAATGATGGATGTTCACAAAGATGTTAGTTTACTAGAGATCCTAAAAGTAAAACAATGTATAAATGAAAGTATAGAAGACTTCGATATAGACTGTGTCTTGGATGAAGAAACAAAAGTGAATATTATAACAAAAGACACTTGGGAAATTTTGGGAAAGCCTACTATGGTACCTTCATTGGGAAGGATAGGCTTGTTTAAGGGAAAGATGGTAACCTTGTGTGGAAGAGTTACTAATGTACCTATTATTATTCATGGAACACTGACTGAAGAGGAACTTGAAGTCATTATGTTTGTTGAGAACAACGCCCCTTTCCCACTTTTGTTAGGAAAGAATTGGATTGAGAAGGATAAGATCATAAGGAAAGCAGAGAAAGAGGCCATAGAAAAGAAAAAGAAAGAACTAAGGGATTTCATAGCTAGAAAAATAGATCGACTAATAGAATAACAAGAGGATAAGTTGAAGCAACATAAGGCAAGAGAATTAGTTGTCAAAGTTGAAAGAATGCAAGAAGGTTTGAAGGACCTATCCATTCAAGAAAGAAGTATATCCACCCAGGAAGTATTGAGAAAAGGGATATTGACTCCAGACCCTTTGAGGGCACATCAACAGTACGAAGTCACTACGCTAGGAGAAGATAAGAATAAGAATGGAAAGAGAATTCCAAAAACAGTTAAAGAGACTCGGATCAGAGGAAAGAAGGCAAGGAAGCTCAATAAAAAGAAATCTAAGTTGGAAAAGCTATAGGAAGCTATAGAGACCAGATGGAAGACTTCATAGACTGGAACCTCGCAGGAGGTAGGTTCACAGGATTTGAGCCTCGCCGGAATAGAAGGACCGCCTAGAATGGGACTTTTCCTTGGTGAAGCTATATGACCGTTGGAGGTGCCTCGACCGTTAGAGAGATGCTCCAGAATGGATAGAAAATGAATTTATGGGTGGATGGACTGCTTTTAGACATTGAGACCATGCCATAATGGATAGATTCACATTGATGGAAGTATTACTGGCCATTGGAAGAATCAGTTATGGTGCCCTGATTATTTAACCCATTGGTCGCTGCATTGGAACCACTTTTTGCTACTTGTGATTCACTAATCCAAGAAGAGAATTGATTGTTTATTGAGTTGTATTATCAAAATCTAGATCTCATCATCCATTTGTCTACCCTGCCTACCCATTCGCCTACCCCGACCTATTTGTTTAAAAGTGAGAATGTCGGGAAAACCTAGTGAATTAGAGAAGTCTATCGAGGAGGTCCTCAAGAAGATAATGGCTGACAGATAGTTATCTGAAGGTGTCCAGGCGTCATTGACTAGGGAACTGCAGGCTTCCCCTTTGAATGGACATCATTCTAGCCATGTTAACCCTGCAACCAAGTAGCGAAGCAAGCATCGCGATGATCTGAATGATGTGAAGTAGATCCTGTCGATCCTACCTGAGTACATTCCACCTTTTTCTAGTGCAATTAACCGTGACAACATCCCAGGATATTATGAGTACACTATGTTCACCATGTACATCCTAAAAGGAATACATGTAGTCAAAAGTCAGTTAGGATAGATCCTGTTGTTGAAGAACATCGACTTCAATCTAAGCGATAGAAAGAACTGTGTTATGCTAGCGCCCCATCGCTACTTGACGAAGTCAACTAGGAAGAAGCCTCACCTTGTCTCCCAACCATGGATTAAAGGACTAGCGCAGTCCACTATGATAAATGTGATGAAGATTCCCCATTTTCATCTCCACTAGGACGTTAACACTTGTGTTAAACTCCTCCTATCGTGCTATCATGGAAGATACATGTGGCTCGATTGACAGATTACTATGGATATGGCGTTGACCCACCAGATTATAGGCTTAAGCATGAAGGGACCTGACCCTCAATAGTTTTATCTAGGGAAGGCCTCGAACCGATCCCTAGCACAGTGCATCAAGGAAGATTATGAAAAAGTGGAGAAAGGAAAGCGAGGTTACAAGGTCGCCTCTATATAGGATGGCACAGTGTGCCTTTATTTCCAACTCATAGCTGGTAAGATCGTAAGGAAGAACCACCCCACACAGGTCATCGGGTTTATGGTGGACCTTGCAGGAAATGTGTGGAGGGAATGCAGATGAAATGGGTGAGCTACCTCGTCAATGAACTAGAGAAAGATTGTTGTGAAGCCCAGGATTTGGGATATGAATTCCACTTTAGTTGGCTCATCATTTTGATCACATTTTTCGCTTGGAAAATTTCTGAAGAAGACACCTTTCCGGAGATCGAACCATCGGATCCATTGGCCACTAGTTTTTCCACCTTGTGGTACACCAATGACATGATGAAGTAGTGGTAGTCTAACATTATGTTTCATGCATACTATAAACAAGTGAAGGTTTCCATTGAATCATTTTCACTCATGACACTATGCACCCTACACCAGTACCGACCAATAGCAAAGTTCCGTACAGATCTGCATTTCATTTATATCATTGTGCACAAATATGAGAACAAGGAAGAGTTATAGTCATACTACAAGCTAACAGATGAAGACATAGATCAGATCACAAAGCAATGGATGGAGGAATTCCTTGTACCCATCACTGATGCAAAACTCTCCGACACTAAAACCATATGAAGCCCCATAGTCACCCAGGTCAAGCATGTTGGACAGTCCAGTGGGACAAATAAGAAGAAGAAGCAAGAAGAATTCTAGGATATAGAGATTGATGAGGAGGACAACACTTCTGAAGAAAATGGATCTGGCTTGCTAGGAGGAGGAGGAGATGAAACAGATGGAAAAGGAGGAGGGGATGAGTAAGAAGGAGGTGAAGCTACACCACCAGAATATCCCACTACTGAAACAGTAACACCACAGATTAGGAAGGTTGCAACAGTAGAATAGCACCTGGAAGGGCCCATTATAGAGCAGATGATCCAGGAGCTCGTTGAGTAGGAGGCTCAGGAGAAGAAACAAGTCGAGGTAGCTATAGTTAAGATCAAGGCCTTCAAAGTAGCATTGAATAAAACTGAGTCACTCAAGATGAGTCACAATTGAGTGCTGGGGGCCTGTTGGCCCTCGACCAAGTTTTGAGGAAACCTTGGTTAGGTTTGGACCACTTTTTGGAATTCGACACATTGGTCGAGAAAGGAGTGCCCAGGCGAAGCTGAGATTGTGGATATCACTTATTTTGTAGGCTATGTGGATCCAGTAAGGGGTTTTCTAGGGTTTTTGTAATGGGTTATGGGATTTCATCCCATGGGGTTTACCCATGATTAGGCCTTATTGTAAGGGATTGTAAAAGTATAAATAAGTAAGAATGTATTGTAGAAGAGTAGTGTAGTGGAAAGTGGCTAAGTGCAAGAATTTCAATAGGCTTTGTGAAAGGGACTGTTTGTGCATTAAGGCTTTGCACTTGAGAGAGAGTTGGATCTATGCCTTGCCCTATTTTGGAAGGAGGATCTGGTGCTCAGTGCACAGATCTCTTGTCCTATGTGAAGCTCGACTCTATGGCTTAGTGCACATGAGTAATGGAATGTAAGAGATTGACGAATAATAAATAAGATGAAGCAGTTGGTGGACGTAGCGCCACACTAGGGTGAACCACATATATCTTGTGTCTTTGGTTTTCTTTGTGCTATGATTTTTATGTTATGAATCTGCTCAGTTCTTTTCTTATTATGTATGATAGATAGATCTGTTGATGCTTAGTGCTTTATTTGTGTTAAAGATAAACAAATGTTGGATCTAACTCAGTGCTATGTGCTAAGTGGTTGAATTTCTTAATCTTTATTGTTACCGACCGATATATCTTTGGGTATGTCCTGCAATGTTACTAAGGTTTGGAAACTAATGCATATCACCTTTTAAGTGTTAATAGAGTACTCTGCGAACTGTTATTATAACATATATGTGTCCTATCTTGGTTAAAGACACCTGCATTCTGTAATCCCCCTTGCTCCTACCTCGGGTGAGACTTTTCCTGCTTCACAGGTGTTGCCAAAAGGGCTGGTAGTTAGGGTTTTTTTGATGCATTGTTGAGCATTGAACCCTGGGTCTGCCCCTGTGCCAACAAAAATCAATGTGGCACGCAGGCAGGAAAGCCTTATCATGATAGGGTTAAGGTTTTTGATAAATATTGTAATGACTATAAGCATGTAAACTAGTATAAATAAGAACCTAGGAGGTCTAGATCAGGGTTCACCGGTTGTAATTTCATAGTTGTTGAATAATTGTAAGTCAAGGTGAGATCAGAGAGTCAAGTAAGCTAGATTTTGAGGGTTAGGTCACAGGATGAGGAGCCTAGTGTGATCTAGTCTAGCTCACAGAGGTTCCTTAACCTCATAGTGATTGTATGATTGGAGATGCAATGCACTCAGTGCCATATTTTGTAGCAAACCTAATAAAAGATCATAGAAGCCAGATATTTGTGGACATATCCCAGGAGGGGGTGAACCATGGTAAAACATGTGTTATACATGATGTTTATTTCATGCTTACTTTTTTTCCATGATTAGTTTATGAATGAATGGCTAAGATAGATATATTAGAATTCATACATGGGCCTAAAACATAAATGAATCCTAGGAATATTTGAATGAATAACATCATGAATGCATAAAGAAGGCACAATACACTTCCAAATCCCCACTCATTCCTAGACTACAAGCACTTGAGCATTGAAGTAAATTGTAACACACCCGACCCCTAAGTACCCTTTCTAGGGATGGGGTGTCAAAATTTTGCTTATTGTAATCATCTTGAATCCCTTGACTGAGGTATTCATCCTCTTCTACTCCCATGTAGCTTTCTAACCACTACTGCCAAGCTCAAATATGACCTCTAGTTTGCAAGTTATGGCCTCCCAAAGTTATTTGGGATTTATTAGTTGAGGGCCATGTGGTGCCCATGTGGTTCCATCTCATTCGCACCATCTCCAGTTCCCTACCTCTCGTAGAGGAGGTAAATCCATCCAATCCAATGGCGGGACTTGATCCTCATCTAACACATAGGCTAGAGGAGAATTTGGTGTTCAATGCTTCGACGTTGAACATCTCTTTTCCTTTTTGCATGCACAACCTTCAGAGTCCTGAATTCCTAAACCCTCGAAGGAGTCTGAAATCTCTCCATGTGGCTCGAACCTTTGGGCCTTTCAACTTACCCTTGACACTACATTCCAAACCTCCAGAGTCCCAAAGTCCCAGACTCCTTAAGGGTCCACCCCCGCATGTGGTGACGTACTGACGCAGAGACAAGTACAAGTGGGCCCCAAATATGCCTCCCTTGAAATGGACCAAACAGGTAAGTGTTAGGGGTGACGCATGGCAAGGCAGAGATGACACATGGCCCCTACAATGGGTGACATGTGTCACATTTTAATGGGCACATAGGGTCTATCAAAAGTATGAATCCAGGTGACACGTGGCACGTCAAACGTGGGTCCCCATCACCTTGGGTAGTTTCAGTGTACCATGTCACCCTAGACTAATCGCCTTCCAAGCCCTTCAATATCATGGTCAAGGTGTGTCCACATAACCCCTGTATCTACGGCCTCCATTACATCATAACTTCATCGTTGGAGGGATCCCTGGTGTGAATTCCTCCTTACTCCCATAGTGGTCAATGCTGGGTTGATCATGGTCTATATCTAACGATCAGGGGAGATCCTGAAGGGTCCCTATATCTACAATCATCATTACTTCACATCTTCGAACTTCAAGAGTTTTTTCATTATGACTGCTCCACTCTCTCGAAGTAGGACTTCGCCAAAGTATTGTATGTGGGTCTCTCCACTATATGATCGGACAGTTAAGAGGGGTTATTAACAAACTCCCTAGATCCTTGGCTCTCATCACTTCATAATTTTTGACCCTTGGTTATGGAAGTATGCAAAGATCAAGAAATAAAAGGGAGAATGCGAACTTCGTAGAAGACACAGTGATTGTTATTGGGTCAAAGTGAGAAAAAGATCAGAAAAGACAGAGAAAAGCCTGAGAAAGAAAGTCGTTGGACGAGGATATCAGGGATGAAAAGTCAACAAGGAAGAAGGATCGTGGGCATGTCAGCAAGTGTAAAAATCCACCATTGGATGCTTTGGAGCATCGCATGAGAAGGAAGGAAAGATAGGCTAGCGAAGCCTTGGAAATATGGGTCAAGTTGACCTAGGGTTTTAGACACCTAGGGTTTTGGTATCTAGGGTTTTGGACACCTAGGTTTCAAACTAAGGCTATTGGTGAGCTATTGTAATGTATTAATAGAGATCAAGAGGACCTGGGTCGGGTTGGTATCAAGATAGGTTATCATTGTTAATGTGAGTGATTATTGTATTGTGAGAAAAAAGTGCTAAGTGTGGGATCCTTCTAGTATTGAAAGATCTTCAGCTGGGTGCAAAGATCAACCCTATAGCTGGGTGCGCAAGGAGGGAAGAGAAAGAGAGGAGAATAAAGAATATTTTATATCTAAGAGCACATACAAGAACTGTATGCTTTACCTCAATATATTATAGCACAGTAATATGGACATAGCCCTAGAGAGAGGGTGAACCACGTATATTGTGTGTTGTGTGTGATTGGTATTTTGTATTTGTCATTGATATACTGTGATTGCATTACTACTTTAGATCTAATAAGTATATGTGTAGAATATATCTAAGTTGATAAGTGATATATGAATGTTGTGTTGTTCTTGTGTTAGATCCACTTGATATTCCCTTTGGTTGTAGACATCTTTGTCCTACAACCCCCTCATAACTACTTCGGGTGATACTGTATATTCTTCGCAAGTGTTGTCGAAAGGGCCAGTATTTAGGGTTTGTTGGTGTGCTCCTACAGTTGAACCTTGGGTCTACCCCTATGCCAACAAATGGTTCTGTTGCTGGGACATGATTCTTTTTAATGGAATTTCAAGGTGGTTTCCATCGAAGATAGAGATTCAAAAGTAGATAGAGGATCAAGAGAAGGACTTCGTTGAAGCTTGAAATAAGAACCCTAATATTAGCACTGATGATTGGCTAGAAAGACATATATTCACTTGCATACACGAGATATTCTTTGGATGGATCCATCAAGAGCTATATGAGTGGCTAGCTAGATTAGCTAATACCCAGTTCGAGATCCGATCTAGACTTCCTATGGTTTGGACGTTAGAGTTGATCAAGAAGGTCAATAAAGATGATAACATTGTATCATGAGAAGTAGATAAATGGTTTGATAGTACCATTGGATGGTACATCACAACGTTTATTTTTGACAGAGTAGAGTTGTACAGCCAAGCTAAAAGATATTTCTTCAAGGGACCCAGAAGAAAATTTCTACAATTCCTGAAGTTGAGACTGAAGATGATATTGCATGAAAAGAACATCTTGAAGATATAGTAGACTGGTCATATCTAGAAAATATAATGTTCAATAATTTGGACAGCGACAACGACATAGAAGCTGGACATACGTGCAGTGGGAAAGTGTATGGTAGCTAGAGAGGTAGTAGGGGGGGGGTGGGTGGAGGCCATTCAATGTAAGGTGAACTACATCCACTATATTACTAAATAAGGCCCACTATGGTAGTTAGATATATGGGTAATTAGATATAATAAATGTAAGAGGACTTCTTAGAAGGTTCTACTTCTAGTAGATTCCTCCTTTAGAATGCTCTTAGGTGATGGTAATATTATATAAAGAGGTTCAAGAAATGTAATGGGATATGAAGAGAAATATTGTATTTGAAGCTAAAGCTCATTAGGAGGAAGCCCCATCGAAGAGGAAAGTGAACAAGAGAGGATCCCTTCCATAATAGGATCCATTGTATGGTGTTTCCCTACCTCAAGGGTTTTAGATATTTCTTGTGTTCATTGTTATGGTGATTGGTTTATGATTTATTCTTGGTTATTTCTGAAGTATATTTGTAGATCTGGTATAGGTACTTAATAGAGAGTGTTCCAAGAGGTCCACCTTGTAAACCTGTTTAAGCAGAACTACAGGGAGGAGAGTTTCTATAGTGGAGAAGAAGCAGATCTGACGGACGAAGAACATTCAGAACTCACTAGGACAAAGGAAGGACAAGATGAATAACTTCATTGAGGAGCACCTGAAAACTCAGAAACCATGCAGACCATCAAAGTAAGTACTGTTATCCTTCCTTTTGATTCAATCTTAAGCAACCAGAGTAATCCCAGTCACTAGAGCATCCAAAGCACTGTCAATAGTAATCCACCACACATTCAGTCAGGAACCCTAGGAAGATCTATGACATATGAGATGAGACTCCCTATCTTTTGGGGAGATGGATATGAAGATCTTGATCAACACTATTTTCTATGTGAAGCCATATGGAACATTAAGAATTTCATATGAAGCTGTCAAAATAACCCAGTTCAGTACAACTCTCAGAGATCGCACACTAAGTTGGTACATGAAACTTGTCCAAGGACTTGCACAACCTAAGCCATTGAATCCGATCAAGAACGCATTGATTTCAAAATTCAAGAAACCTAAGTAAAAATCCAAATGTATTACATAATTGAAAGAGATCAAACAGAAGGTAGCTAAACCTATTTCGGAGTTCGATCAGAGATTCAAGACCTTAACAGGCCGATTAACTTTTCAGATCCTAGATGAGAAGAAAACAGAATGGTTCATTGCTTCCCTTCTACCACACATCATAGTTCCCTTGATGCAACAGAAGATTTCTTCACAGGATGAGGCATTGGAGATCGCCATGAAGCTAGAATCAACCCCCATGGGAGAATCCATTTCAGGTATGAGTTAGATCCTGAGTCAGCTAACTAGCTTGTCTCTGCAAGTCGAAGATATGAAGAAAGACAAGGGAAAAGATAAAAGAGAAGACATCTGGTGTGTTAGATGCAGATCAAAAGGTCATGAAAAGGAACACTTCCCTTTATTAAATGAATATTTGGCTTCTAGAGCTCTGATCCCCTTGAATCAAGTCACCTTACCCTGGTGCAAGGTATGCAGAAACAAACATCATACTGGTGAGTGTTATTATATGCAAAAGTATGTTCAAACACTTACAAATTTTTATTGTACATCCTGTAATTCTATAGGACATGATGATAGGGATTGTAGGGCTTATGATATCATGTATGAAAGGTCAAGAGGCATATATAATATCCAAGGAGAAGTACAACAAGAAGGAAACACTATGCAGTACAACTCTCCAGGAAGAGGAAACTTCAATCCTCGCGGTTGAATTCAGAGGAAGAGGACAAGGAGGAGGAATGGGTTGAGGATGAGGAAAAATCATCTATTACAACTGTGCACAACCTGGACAACTTGCAAGGGATTGTTAAAACCCTTGTACTACTTGTAGCTACTGCAGCTCGTTTGACCATGTTATAGAAGATTGTCATGTACTGCTAGCTAAGATTCAGGAAAGACGAGGACCCCATCGGAACCCACAAGTGAAATTGATCTATGTTGAACCTTGTGGAGAAGACCCTAGTGTCATTGTTATAACTAGAGGAGGTGATGTTATAGGAGAAGACATAATAACACAAGGGAAGACTACAGAAGATTCAGGAAAATGGAAAGTTGCAGAGAAGACCGAAACTTTTGATGCAAAGAAAGAAAGACAAATCTTTGAGGAAGCTAGGAAATAATTCAGATGAAATCAAGGCTCTACATCAAAGACAAGACTAGATGTGAGAGAATATGGAATGCCTCTAGCATTTGATCAGTATTCTTCACTAGGAGAAGGAAAAGAGGTAAGCAAGCTCATGGAATTCCTATACACTTGTATTAAATTGATTCAGGATGAAAACGTTGTACAAGAGCTACAAAATCTAATCAGACAATATGAGCTAGGAAAGATAGATCCCTTGCTGAATAGGGCAGTACACCAAATTGGTCAGAAGATAAGGACAAATAAGGAATTACATTTGAACGCTCAAATAGGAGAGTATGAGATAGACTATGTGGTCCTCGACTTAGGGTCGGAGGTCAATGTCATGATGAAGCAAACCGGGGCATAGATGGGAAAACCGAAGTTGATATATTCCCTTATCAGTCTTAGGATGGATAACCAGTAAGCTGTCAACCCATTTGGACGATTGGAGCATGTCCCTATGGACATTGATGGAGTAAGAACATTTGCAGATTTTGAGGTAATTGAAATAGTTGATGACAATTTCCTTTACCCTGTGTTGTTAGGAATTGATTTGGCCTTCAATAACTCTAGTGTTGTTGAATTAAAGAAAAGACATATGAATTTTGAAGGAGATGGCCTTAGGTTTATCACACCTTTAGATCCAAATGAAGGTCAACAATACACAGAGCCCATTAGAGAAGAATACTGTGCATACACACTAGAAAACATATACAAGCTAACAGCCAGACAACAGGATTACATTAATCCTACAGCTGATGGGAATCTAAGCTGGTGAAGTGACAGGGCGTGCTCATCAGACTCAAAAGAAGCACTGGAGAACTAGAAGAACCATATGTATGAAGTATCTACAAGGAGATGTGCTAGATTAACCATAGAAGTTCGTTGGATCAGCACAATAGTAAGTAACTTACCCACATTTGATGGTTTGAATCCATTAGAATCCTTCCTATCAGATATTGAAGAAAGTGTACCAACACAATAGAGGTTGTTGGCAATGGATGAGGCCTTGAAAGCCACACCAGGAAGATGGTGGGGGACACACAAAAGTAATATCATAGATTGGGTACAATCTCATGCTTTTATGACATCACGATTCTCAACACAAGTAGAAGGTTGCAAAGTTCACTACATAGGTTGAAGTTGCTCAAAGGACCATGTGTGAAGCTGTGAGGAATCCTAGAGCAACATTCCTCAAGAACAATGGGTGCACAAATTCATTAACACACTAGAAATGACACCTATCAATTGGTACCTTCAAGAAGAATTGTGCCTCATCACCACAGATTGGAAAGGTATGACTTAGAATTTTATACCTACATTCTTATTTGAAAGTCAATTTCTTTCAGTAGATCAAGAACTGCATATTGTGAGACGGAAAGTATTCGAGGAGGTATCCATCCTTTCCTTATAATAGGAAGAGGATGAATGGACTTCACATATATAGAAACTGTAAGGTTGTTACAACATCAATATCGACGAAGATGATGATCCTAGGAAGGTGAAGATCGTAGAAACAGAGGGCTAGAGAGATGTGTAAGGACCAGGAGTGAAGCTGCCATTTATTGGATAGCCAATCAAGATTAATAAGGTCAATATTGGACCAGAGCAGACACTAAACTTTGCAAATGTTGGATATTACTGGGATGTTGCCACCATTGATAAAAATATAGAATTACTGCATGAATATCAAGACTTGTTTCCAACCAAGTTCAATGATATGAAGGGAATTAGAGGGCCTATGGGAGAGATGAGGATCCCTTTAAAACTAGATGCTAGACAAGTCAAACAAAGACATTATAGATCGAACCCTAAATATAAGGAAAAAGTGAAGATTGAGCTTGAAAGAATGTTGGAAGCAGGGATTATAGAACCTGTGGAAGAATCAGAGTGGATAAGCCCTATGGTGGTGCAAGACAAGAAAATAGGAGAAATCGGGATATGCATAGATCTCAAGAAGTTGAATGATTCTTGTTTTCATGACCCCTTACCTACACCATTCACTGACGAAGTGTTAGATAATGTCGGAGGCCAGGTATTCTTTTACAAATGGATTTTCACAATACTATTAGATCTGTATTTCCAAGGAAGACCACCATAAGACCACATTTGCAACAGAATGGGGATCCTACCAATATACAGTGATGCCATTTGTATTGAAGAATGCCCCAACCATATTTTCCAGGGTGGTGGTCAAAGCATTCAAGGAATTTTTGCATAAAGTTTTAGAAGCATACTTTGATGATTGGACTATGTTTAGTTTGTTGAAAAATCACATTGAATGTCTAAGGCTAATGTTGGATAAATGCAACCAGTGTCAAATTGCTTTGAATATGAAGAAGTTCATTTTCTTTTCATCATTTGGAGTTCTGTTAGGGCATATTGTATGTAATAAAGGATTGTTGGTTGATCCATCCAAGATCACTATTATAGTTGATCTGCCCCCTCCTACAACAGTTAAATAGATGCGCACTACAATGGGACACACAAGCTACTACAGGAAGTTCATTAAGGGATATGCTCATATTACAACACTCATGGAGAAGCTGTTGAAAAAGTATTGTCAGTTTAGTTGGACTGAAGAATTCCAGCAGAGCTTCAACACACTAAAACAGAAAATGGTTACGGAGCCCATTCTAGTTTTCCTAGATTGGACCAAGGAGTTTCATGTGCATGTCGATGCATCATCCATTACATTGGGAGTTGTGTTAGCACAACCGGGAATAGGAGACATTGATCACCCATTATCCTTTGCTAGCAGGAAGCTATCCACAGTTGAGATTAATTATACCACTACTAAAAGAGAGGGATTAGACATGGTGTATGCACTGCAGAAATTTCGCCACTATTTGTTGGGAGGACACTTTAAAATGTTTACTGATCACTCTGCATTGAAGTACCTAGTCAACAAGCTAGTGTTGGGGGGACTAATATGCATATGGCTTTTGTTGTTTCAAGAATATGATTTTGAGATCATAGTAAAACCAGGAAGAATGAATAAGGGTCTTGACCACCTGTCAAGCTTGGAGCATGGAGAAGAGCCCACTAATTTGGAAGATACATTGCTAGATGCACAACTACTAGCTATTAGAAAGATCGATGATCACTTCGCAGAGATAGTCTAGTTCCTATCAATAGGAATGGCACCTAGTGAGTACACAATTCCACAGAAGAAACAACTAGTAGTGTGTGCTGCAGATTTCTCACTTATAGCTAGACATCTATACAAGATGGGACCGGATGAGATATTGTGAAAATGCATTATGGAGGTAGAATGATCGATGATCCTCACCGAAGATCATGAAGGCATCGCAGGAGTACATTATGTAGGGAAAGAAACTGTGCAGAAGGTTCTTAGAGCTAGCCTTTGGTGGCCTACCTTACATAGAGATGCTAAAGGCTATTCTAGAGCCTACGATGTATGCCAAAGAGTTGGGAAACCATCTAGAAGAGATGAAATTCCCTTGGCACCACAACTAACCCTACAAGCATTTACAAAATGGGCCATTGACTTCGTTGGAACTATAAACCCACCAGGAAAGCATACATGATTAAGGTACATCATCACTGCAACATAGTACTTGACCAGATGGACTGAAGTAAGAAAAATCAAGGACTGTAGTGCAACTACAACTGTGCGCTTAATATTTGATGGCATCATAACTAGGTTTGGATGCCCAAAGATCCTCATGAGTGATCAAGAAACACATTTCATAAATAAGACAGTTGAATCCTTGAATAAAGAATTTACAATCCACCATCAGAAGAGCACACCGTACCATCCTCAAGAAAATGGGACAATTGAAGCATTCAACGTGATTTTGGAGACAACACTAACCAAGATTTTTTGTGTGAACATAGATGATTATCATTTAAGAGTACCAGTAGTGTTATGTGCCTATAGAACCACTTGCAAGAAGCTAACAATGCAGACCCCCTTCAAGCTGGTATATGGTCTTGAAGATGTTGTTCACATGGAATATCTGGTACCAAGCCTGAGAATTGTTTCTTTTATAGATATGGATGACACTAGAGTTGTTCAAGAGAATCTCGCATAGTTGGTCGAACTTGAAGAAGATCAATTCATTACAGTATTCCATCAACAAGTTCATAAGGAAAGAGAGAAGGCCTACCCTGACAGGCACATCAAGAAGAAGGCATCTATACAAGGAGACCTAGTGTTGGTCTATGACAACAAGTTCATAAAACATCCTGGAAAGTTCATAACACATTGGCTAAGGCCATATGATATCGCTTATGTTATAGAGGGAGGCGCTGCACAATTGAAGATGTTGAATGGAGAATGGAAGGAAGGATTAGTGAATGGGAGTCCACTGAAGTTGTACTATGACAACCAGCTGCCTTGCAGCTCTCAGTAGAAGCATGAAGAAAAGGGTCTAGGTACCAAGTGCAGTTGAAACTGGGTACCATACATAGAAAAGATAGTCTGCACAAGGAGGAAGCGGAGGCATAAAGCATAAAGAAAAGGCTGCACTGCGCATCCTGGAGTCGAAGTAAAACAGGAAGATCAGATCTGAAGTGCCTTGGGATGAGTCACAAGTAAGTGTTATGGGCCTGTTGGCCCTTGGTTATGGAAGTATGTGAAGATCAAGAAAGAAAAGGGAGAATGTGAACTTCACGAAAGACACAGTGATTGTTATTGGGTTGAAGTGAGAAAAAGAGAAGAAAAGATGGAGCGAAGCTTGAGAAATAAAGTCGTTGGACGAGGATATCAGGGATGACAAGTCATAAAGGAAGAAGGATCATGGACATGTCAGCAAGAGGAAAAATCCACCATTGGATGATTTGGAGCACCGCACGAGAAGGAAGTTAAGATAGGCTGGTGAAGCCCTAGAAATATGGGTCAAGTTGACATAGGGTTTTAGACACCTAGGTTTTTGGACACCTAGGTTTCGACCTAAGGTTGTTGGTGAGCTATTTTAATGTATAAATAGAGGTCAAGAGGACCTAGGTTGGGTTGGTATCAAGATAGATTCTCATTGTTGATGTGAGTGATTATTGTATTGTGAGAAAGAAGTGTTAAGTGTGGGAGCCTTTTGGTATTGTAAGTTCTTCAGTTGGGTGCGAAGATCAACCCTGCAGCTGGGTGCTTAGGGAGGGAAGAGAAAGAGAGGAGAAGAAAGAAGATTTGCTAGCTAAGAGCATAGACAAGAACTATATGCTTTACCTCAATATATTATAAAATAGTTCTGTGGACGTATCCCTAGAGAGAGGGTGAACCACATATATTTTGCATTGTGTGTGATTGGTATTTTGTATTTGTCAGTGATATATTGTGATTGCATTACTACTTTAGATCTGATAAGTAGAAGTGCATAATAGATCTAAGTTGATAAGTGATATATGAATGTTGTGTTTTTCTTGTGTTATATCCACTTGATATTCCCTTTGGTTGTAGGCATCTCTGTCCTGCAACCCCCTCATAACTACATCAGGTGAGACTGCATCTACTTCGTAGGTGCTACCGAAAGGACCAGTAGCTAAGGCTTGTTGGTGTGCTCTTGGAGTCGAACCCTGGGTCTTCCCCTGTGCCAATAGTAATCCATAATTCAGATAGTTTGGTGCCATCACATCTATTTTCTCCCTAAGTAGTACTTTGTCAGACTTAACTCGACATAGATCCAATGGACAAGGGGACTCCTGAATACCCTCAGATCTATAGCTCATGTTACTTCATGATTGGGGAATGCATCAGGGTTTAACGGTGGGTAGGTCTATTTTCCATGGTTAGGGAAGTTGTCAAGCACTGATCAACCTCATGGGTAACCATAACAACCCATTTCCTTTGAATAGTTTATAAATGGTAAGGTCATAATAATCTAGAGCTTTGAACTCCCGGAGTTTTGAATCCAGAAGGGCTTAGTTCCTTTCGAGCATAGCATAGGGTTCCCAGACCTTGGTCACATGGGTCCTTCGAAAACTCTCATGGCTACACACTAATATATTAGCCATGAATTGGTTAAGGACATGGGCATGAGCCCTAAGTCATATGGGTAAAAGTTATGAAGGAGGTGTCCCACTTCCATAGGGTTTGAACTTGGTATTCCCACAAAGGTAGATTCGAGAGGTTGGCGAGACTTAAGAATTTTAGTAGATCCTATCCTGACCCTCTTGCAGAATTACATCCCATAACTCTCTAACTGCTAAGTTGAGGCAAGAAGATGACCATTCAAAATCATGGGTTCATAGAGATACAATACACATTTCTACCTTAATCATTCAATACATAACTCAATCATAGACATGTATATTCAAACATCATTTCCATTTCAATACACAAAGTATGAAAGTCTTTATCAAAAACCAGAATCGTGAAGTGACTACTGAAAGGGGTGCCTGTTTCCACCCAACCATAGCCACAACCACTCCTGAATGGATTTACTATTGGACACCCCTGAGCTAGACCATGATTCTCTAAGAGAGACTCTTCCTTCTTTGTCAATGGCAATCATGGACGGAGGTTACTCTCCTCCTCCCATGGGATCTTGGAAACTGGTTTTCTTTGTACCAAGCAAGGAGGTCTGCATGAGTACTTCCATAGTCACTCGACATCCTCGTTTATCATATTGTAATGAAAACTCTGCCAGTAGCTTCTTGTTCCTAGAATGAGATTATTTCTCAGTTCTCCTTTGAATTTGAGAGATGAAAGAACTCTTTTTCTCTTCTCGAGATTCGTCTTTCGACTCTTCTTTCTCGTGTGTAGATCTGCCTCTACTCACAAATTACCACTTTTATTTCCTTCCTCGACAAGTTTATGTGGGTCTGAATCCCCATATCATGGTAAGCTCTGGAAGTCTTGCAGATGGGTACTCTACCCCATATCCTCATTAACTCTTGAGGAGGACTCTTCCAGCTACCAGTGTGACTGGTAATTCATTTTTAGGATCAGAGGATTGTTCTGGGTTTGAGCCATTAAATCCAATAAGGTACTGGTTTTTTCGGGGGTCATCTCAACCATTTATGGTTCCCCTCACCATCTGTAACATACCCAGCCAGCCACAGGCTGGGGTATAATACCTGTAAGCCCACCCTTGGACTTCTTTCTCATACCGATACATACTTTATTTAATAAAGTTTCATAAGATAAGAGAATTAAGGACATGCATAACAATATCCAACAAACATGCATGTTCTAAATATTCAATTTACGATAATTAAATATACAACGAAAAAACATGCATACACAGATAATAATATCACAACAAAGATCACTTATCTCTATGAAAGATTAAGCCAACTAGATACAGACCAAGGACATTCCACCCAACCGTAGACACTACTACTCCAAATCTCAACAACAATGTCACCCCCGAGTCAGGGATATGAATCCACAAGGATGGTTCCAGAGTGAACTTGGCTTCCCAAACCAATCATCTCTCAAATGATCACAGGGTTCCCAGCAATCCAAGTACCCAGCTCTCTTCTACCCAACTTACACCACCCGAGAGAATGAACCTCCACCTTTCTCTGCCATGCAGTCCCTCAGGAAGTCCTTCTCATTATTCAGGCCTCAAGCGCAACTAGTCTAGAATCTTAATGTTGTGACCCTCAGGACTCACAACTATGAGCCATGATAGACACAAGCCACTGCATATCATACATGCAGGCCTCAAGGCATGACTAAATCACACCAGTGACCACTACAACCAAATATCCCATGGCTAAGTTATGTTGCATTTCAGTCCCCCCTTCCCGAGACCAATACACAGGTGAGGATGGATGGAGGAGGTAAGTGCATGGGAGTGGGTGAGGGTAATAATGAGGTAACACAAAGGTGACGGAGAGGACATGCCAATGACCAACCCCACAATCAGACCAGGGGTAGGTTTAAGTATGTTTGTGGGGAAATCAAGAACCTTCTGGACTCCCCAAGAAGCTCATGTAACCAATCCCCCACCCCCCTTTAGGAAAAAAGGTAATTAATATAGGAATAAAAATTTAGCCTCTAAATCCCCCTCTCTTGTGGAATCATATCCCCCTATAAATCTAGTCCTTGTCTGTCTAGCATCCAACAATGTATTTATCATTAATAGTGATAAAAAAATTACATTTCTTGGGCACACTAGCCTTTTAATAATTGTTTGGTCACTCTGGCCTCTTAGCATTGTAACAATACATTATTTAAAATGGGGTTTCAAAACTTGGGGTGTTACATCCCCTCCCCCTTACTTTGGCACTGTCCTCAGTTCATATACAAAACAGAGATCAAAATATCAAATTTATTAAAAAAATATGCGGGTATTCTACCCGCATGGTATCTTCAGGACCATAGCAGGTCCATTGAACTTTTACCATCTCTATAACTCGATTCTGGAGTATTTTTACCTTTTTTCCAATACCTGTACTGGTTGAACCTGAAAATCTCCCTTCGTTTCTACTTGAATTTAATGCCAATAAATAACATGGTTAGGATCATGTACATATTTATTTAGTAAAGATACATGAAATACATTATGCACATTCATGGAAGAAAGTAATGCAAGCATGTATGAAACTGGTCTTATTCTGTCCAATATTTCAAATGGACCATAGAATCTGACTGCCAACTTTGTACAACTCCCCAATTTCAAAGAGATTTTCTTGGGCTTCCCTTTCAAAAGTACATGCTCCTCTAATTTAAATTCTCTAGTTTTCGCGTTCTTGTCTACATAAAATTTCTAGTTATCCTGAGCTTCCTTTAAATTCTTCTTAATCTTAACCACTTGGTCTTCCATGTCCTTGAGCAACTCTGGCCCAAGTACCACTCTATCTTCTAGGTTTTCCCAGCACACTAGAGTATTTCATTTCCTACCATACAAGGCTTCAAATGGGATCATTCTCAATGAAGCTTGATACCCATTATTATATGAAAACTCAACCAAGTGTAAGTAATCTTCCCACTTAGATGGCTTATCCATCATATACATTCTCAGCATGTCTTCAATTATTCGATTGACTCTCTATGTTTTCTCATTTTTTTAGGGATGATATGTTGTGCTAAAGTTTAGATTTGTGCCAAATCTTTTAAACAATCCCCTCCATAAATTGGAGGTAAAATTTGTATCTATGTCTGAGACGATTGTTCTAGGTATCCCATGCAACCTCGAAATTTCCTTCATGAAAAATTCTGCAATATTAATTGTTGTATGTGTTGTCTTCACATGCACAAAATGAGAAGCCTTTGTTAACTTTTCAACCACCACCATGATTGAATAATGTTTCTTATTCATTCTTGGTAATCCCATGATGAAATCCATGGTGATCACTTCCCATTTATTCTTTGGAATTGGCAATGGCTGCAGCAAACCCGTTGGGTGCCTATGCTCAGCCTTCACCTTCTGACATTCCATACATCGTGCGATGTAATCAACAACATCCTTATTCATTCTCGGCCAAAAAAAATGGCTTATTACTACTGTAATTGTCTTCTGGTAACCAGGATATCTAGCATAAGGAACATGATGCATTTCCTTTAGTACCACGTTCTTCATTTCTCTGGAACTAGGAACATAGATTCTATTTTTATGCATGAGTAATCCATCTTCCTTTATCTCATACTCCTTTATTTTATGTTTTGCATATCCTTGTTGTAATTTTTCCTTTACCTATAGATAATGTTGATCTATAACAATACCATCTAAAATTCTTCTCTTTAAGTCTGACTGATGCATACTGATAGCAGTAGCATGCATGATATGCACTCTCCTACTAAGTGCATCGACAACTTTATTCTCCTTTCCCTTGATATGCTTGATATCGAAGTCATACTCACTTAAAAATTCTAGCCATCTGGTTTTCCTGGAATTCAAGGTTGGTTGTTCAAAAAGATACTTCTGACCAATGTGGTCTGTTCTTAATTCAAATTTCTTCCCCATGATATAATGCCTCCACATACTCAAGGCGTGAACAATGGCAGCAAGTTTCAAGTCATGCATGGCATAGTTCCTCTCATGATCCTTAAGATTTCTAGACTCATATCTAATGATATGTCCATTTTGTGTGAGGACTCCCTAGTGTCCTTCCTTACAAGCGTATGTACAAACCACAAAACTTTCATTTGGATCAGCAATATTTAACACAGGTGCACTAGTAAGTAATTCCTTCAACAGATTAAAATTATTTTTACACTTGAGTGTCCATTCAAATTTGGTTCCCTTCTTTTGCAAAGAAGTGATGAGATGAGCAATCTTATAGAACCCTACTATGAACCTTTTGTAGTAGCCAGCTAATCCCATAAAAGATCTGACGTCTAACACATTTTTGGGTGTTGGCCACCCTCTAATGGCTTCAATCTTCTCTGGATCTACTGTTATTCCCTGCTCTAAAATAATGTGTCCCAAGTAATGGATCTGCTTTTGTTAAAAAGAACACTTACTCAACTTGGGATACAACGGATGTTCTCTCAGTACTTGCAATACCAATCTTAAGTGGTGTTCATGCTCCTCTTCATACTTAGAATAGATAAGTATGTCATCCAGGAATACTATGACAAACGTTTCCAAATAATTTTTGAATATGTCATTCATTAAGCACATGAAGACATCTGGTGCATTGGTCAGTCCAAATGGCACCACTACAAATTCATAATGCCCATACTTGGTCCTAAATGTTGTCTTATGAATGTCTTATTCCTTGATTCATACCTGATGGTATATTGCCCTCAGGTCAATCTTTGAAAATATATTTTCTCCTCTTAGCTAATCAAAGAGGTCATCAATTCAGGGTAGCGGATACTTGTTCTTTATAGTGTACTTGTTTAGCTGTCAGAATTCAATACACAACCTCAAGGTTCCATCCTTCTTTTTGACAAAAAGTACTAGTGCTCCCCAAGGTGAAACACTTGGACGTATGTACCCTTTCTTCAACGATTCCTACAACTGTATTTGTAATTCTTTTAAATCTTTTGTGCTAATTATGTAAGGTGTTTTTGACACCAGGGAAGATCCTGTCACTAAATCAATTGAGAAATTTATCTCCCTTCTTGGTGGCAATCCGATTATTTCTTGGAATACATCCTCAAATTCTTGTAGTACCGAGAAATATTCAAGGCTTGGCCCCTTCGTATTATTTGGCTCTTCCACATGAGCAACATACAATTGATATCCTTTTCTAAAACATATTTTCAGTTGTAAAGATGAAATCTCCTTTATAGAGACGGGTCTTGGAACTCCTTTCACAATGCTCTGTTTTCCATTTCCATCAAGACATGTAAATGTCTTTTTATGAGAATCTAGGATAGCATGATGCTTGTCCAACCATTCCATCCCAATCAAAACATCATAAGACCCAATTGGTATGATATTTAGATCAGTACTAGTATTCACGCCATTAAGACTTATGGAACAACTTCTGACCATATCATGGATTATTCTTTTGGTTCTAGTGGATAACTGAACCAAACTTGCTTTTCCAAGTTTACTTTTCTCCAGATGTAATCTATCCACTATATTAGGTTCAATGTAACAATGACTTTCTCCTAAATCAATCAAAATAGCAACAGGTTGATTTATGATCTTACCTTCCACCTCGATCATATTGGATTGGTACTTTGGTTGTCGATCATTTAAAGCTGCATAGATTCTTCCCATATCTTCGACTGTTGTAGCCTCTTGGATGTTTTGCACAATCTTCACTCTGTCTTGTCTATGTGGGAAATCCTTGTACAAGTGATCTTCCTTACATCCCCAACATTGGATTGGTGGTCTTCCCCTTTTTCCTAAGGAATATTCCTTCTTGAAATCTCCCTTAGCATACTGATCTTGAGGATTTCTATATGGCTCATTCCTATTGAATGGAGGTTTGAATCCTTTCCTCCTCCGATCAGACTTTGCATTCTTCTTTTCCTTCCAAGATTTCTGTCAGGATTCTCTTCCTTGGACTTTCTTATACAAGTATTTAGCCTTCTTGATGGATTCAGTCAAGGTCTTGGGTTCATCATACTTGATATTTTCCTTTTAAAAGGTTGTCAATCCACTTAGAAATCTCTGTATTTTCACTTTATCATCACCAATGAACTTGACATACTTTAACAATCCCAAGAAATTCTTCTCGTACTCAGCCATAGTCATGTTTCCCAACCCAATTTCAAAGAAATCCTGCATTTTCTTGTCATAGAAATGTTCTAAGAGGTAATCCTTCTGGAAGTACTTCTTGAACTGTTTCCAAGTGATCCTACTTTCATTAACATTCTCCAATTGCTTTAATTGGTCCCATCACACTACAACTTTCCCGTGTAAATGGTAGGTGGCAATCATGGCTTCTAGGTTTGATGAATAGTTATGCAACGTAAAGTATCTCCTGAGCCCAAGCAACCATGCTTTGGCATCATCTTCCCTTTCTTTGTCACCATCGAAGGAAGGTGACTTGAGCTTCCTCAACTCTCCTTGAAAACTATCTACCTCTTGTTTCCTTATTTGTTTCCTGACAAGGGACACCTCTGGGCTGCTTACGAGATCATCCAATGCATAAATATTTCTTTCTGAGTAAGGAGGTGAGTGGTG
Source organism: Picea glauca (assembly GCA_000966675.3). Taxonomy (NCBI): domain Eukaryota; kingdom Viridiplantae; phylum Streptophyta; class Pinopsida; order Pinales; family Pinaceae; genus Picea; species Picea glauca. Next base: position 347,048 of record JZKD02S2342859.1, read on the forward strand.
TCCATGAGATCTCCTAGCACTTGTGGAATAACCATCTCTTCCACCATCATTTATCCTTTCACAACACCTGCCTTATTCCTCTTGTCTTGAGTTTTATCCCTTCTTCATTTTCCTCTGCAACTGATCCAAGCTATGCAACACTCGAGAATTTATATAACTTTTCTCTCTCATCAGTCTCTCGTTGTCTTCTTTGTAGCTCTGCACTTCCATATTCAATCTTCTTACTATTTCTATCAAAATTTCCTTCTCTCCTTTTTCCTTGCATCCATTGGACTCTATCTCTTCATTACCAACCCTGGTATTCTGGCCTTCGACCTCCTTATAATGACTAGAGGCTTCCTCACATTCTTCCATTTACTCAATACGCATCCTAAGCTGATGTTCTTAAGCCTCTAAATTTTGCAAAATGTGCAAGCTACCATTTTGTTATAATTATGCATATGATAAAAAAAAATTCCCAAACCATGCTACATGTCTCTTTCTCATTTTTGTTCATAAAGATCATATACCCATTCTCCAAAAATAACATTGTCTTGTTATCCCTGGGCTAACACAAAATTTCATCCTACACAGGCGCTTCCTTCAAACCACCTTCCCAGGTGACCACGACTATAAATTGCGGCTAAATCCATCCTTAGAAATTTTTGGTCTTGGGGACAACTAATTCGACCCTTAGCCCTCCTTCCCTCAGCTCTCAATATACATATGACCATGGCCATGACCCTGCACTTAGATGAAAAAGCGCTTGTCCAGAGCTTCATGAATTCAGAACCTTCAACTAGGACCAGATCAACGGTCCTCATCCTCCTTCACAATCAACGATCGAGATCCACTTCGGGACTCCCTACTTCAAGAGTCTCAACTTTCCTTGCTTGCCTCCTCCCAAAATTATTTTACACAGAGATCATGATCTATTGACATGTGTCTTCCTACAGATTGACAGTTTTGGATCGCTTCATCTCTTCAGGCTTCAAAAGTTTCAAACTTCCCTCCTGCACTTTGTCCTTGAATGCTTTCACCCGAAGTTGACGATCCTTTAACGTGTGTCTTCTGGAATAAATGTTCGAGATGCACTCTAGCCTTCGGGCCTTTGGGAGTTTTCAAACCAATGAAACTTGTCACATATTTCCTCTCTGGCATGCCCAGTATTCATATTGCATGACTTGTTGCCACGTGGTGAAATACTAGAAGCGGACATGTGGCCCAATTAGGTGGGTGACATGTGTCATGTTCTAATCAACCTTTCAATACTCCAAATGCTTAAAACTTACCGATAGGTGGCACACATCCCATGTGTCCACATCATCTAAGGTGATGTCCACACACCACATCACTTCAAAAATTTTGGGTCCACATCACCTCTAGGTGACACCATCGTGCCCCACCACTTTGGCTCTTTGGACTTTGGGACTTCGGGAGTTTTCATACTAGCACACTTCCAATTCTCCCAAACTCCAAATTCCCGAACTGGAAATTTTTTTGTCATGTGTCCTCCTGGATTGGATGACTAAGATTCACTTCAGGTCTTCACCCAGATGTAACACCCTGTTTCCCCTAGTCTGTAAAAATAAATATGTTGGCCAAGAACTATGGTAAAATCAAAGATCTGAATGTTTGATTTGACGGACCTTTGCATAAAAGGTCGATGAATGTAAATTATATAATGAATATGTGTTGCATGACTGCTGAGAGGGGGATGTGATAAAAGAGACCACGATGGATAATGAGAGGTGGTGGAAGGGACCTGGAATGGTTTCGTTAACTTCCAACAAGCCAGTACTATACTGGTTTACACTTGCTCACAAACCAAAGCATCTCTCTGATCCTGGAATGTATTTCCCATCAGATTGGTAGGTGGGGAGGCTTCTCAAGAGTTAATGAGGGGATGGGGGTGAACCACCCATCCGTAATAGCCCTCAGACCTGACCACAAATGGTGGAATTCACTCCACACACAACCTTGTAGACAAAAATTGGCAAGAGAGGAAATGTGGTAAGGAGGAGAGCAACACGTGCGACGGGGGATCGTGGAAGAGAAATGGAGAAACCCTGGAAACATAGGGAGTTTTGAATACCAGGAGAAGGAGAGTAACCTTCATCCTGGACTATTTTCCTATACCAGGAGAAGGAGAGTAACCTTCGTCCTTGATTTCTTTTGAGCTGGAAGTAGGAGACTGAACCTCAAAGCATCATGGTCTAGCTCGGGGGTGGCTAGTGGTAAATTTGTTTGGAGTCACTGAGCCTATGGTTGGGTGAAACGAGCACCCCTCTCAGCAGTTGCATCATGCCTAGTAGATTTGATAAGTGTTTTATACCTTGTATTTCAAATTGAATATCATGAATACATGCTTATGTTTATATGCCTATAATAATTTATGTGTGGAATGATTGCCTGGTGTTTTAAACTGGAAATAATGGATGCATGTGTATGCTTATATGTTATTGTTGGTTTCTATACAAATGATTAAGTTTGGGGCATGAGTTCTCTCCACCAAGAATTGTCTTGTTTTCTTGACTCTCGTAATGTTTCGGGAAAGCCCCTCGAGAGTACTCTTCTCTGGGGATTACCCCATAAACCTTGGAACCATATCGAACCTTTACCCAGAGACTCGACTAAGATTAGGGATGATTTCCCAAGAACCATATGAAGGTTCATGTGATCTGGGTCTAGAAACCTTATGCAAGGAAGGATAGCTCTCTAAGGTCTCGAAGTCATGGGAGTTCGAAGCCCCGAGAAGTTGAATTTCGTGATTCAAGCTTAGAAGGCATAGCGAGCCTAATTATAGAAAGAGATAATACCCTATCATTTGGTAGACGAATGGTCAGAATCCTTTCGGGAATACCCCAGATCTGTCAAGACCAATGGATCTAGAGAAGGAGCGCAGGTGTTAACACCTCGCCCCTTTCAGCCTTCACAAGTAGCGATGGGACCCAGGACCGTAGATCCAAGGATCTAATGGAGCCCTAATGACCATCGATCTTAGCCTTTGTATAGGCAGGAGAGTAGCATTTTGCTAACTCATGACTTGGTGTGGTCAAGGGTAGGGCTGCATGAACTCACGATTTGTGAGATCACGACGTGATTGTGACTGTTGGATCCAAGGTATGAGAGAACCGTTGGATCATAAATTTCATGGTTATCGCCTATCGGAGGTTCAGAACTTGAGGGAGTTTCTTTTCGATTGTAGAAGTCATGAAGTGTCGAGCGCTGAGGGCTCATGCAAACACATGACCCATCCTTAAGTGGGGACCGCGTGGTTGATAGGTGGCATAACAACAAGCACATAGAGAAAGGTGGGAAGGGGTGACAGGTGATGGACACATGTCGCCTAGGAAGGAGTCAACCCATTTTTGACTTATCGTATCTCAGGAACTCACGAAGGAAGAGAATGAGGGCTCAAAAATCCAACTCGCGAAGTCACAATATGTGAGTAGCACTAGTATTTAGCCTAGGAAGTGGGTGATCGGTGATGGAAATGTCTCACATGGGGAAAGAATCAACCCACTGTGGACTTATCGTGGCTCAGGGTTTCGCAGGATGAAGAAGCTACACCTTGATCGCTAAGGCTATGAAACGCTGAGAGTCGAGGTCTCATGCGACAGGCGGTGGTGACACAGCTCGTGAGAAGAGTATAGCGGGGTTGAAAAGTGGCATGTGCACCTCACTTTGGCAGAGTCCACGCAACATTGACCTCTCGCGTCTTGGGGATTCGCGAAGGAGGAGCATGAGAGCTCAACACCTCAACTGGCGAGGTTGCGAGTGGTCATAGTGTTTGGTCTAGCCTATGGTTACCTGTAGTTAGCACTAGTGAGGAGGGAGCCATACCCGTATAGTATCTCGGGTATCGATGTTTGGAGAAAGGGGAGTCGAGAGTCTTGATTCCTGACTCACGAGTTGCAAAAGGTGCTTGTTCTAAGGCTAGCTTGTGGTCATGTGGATGAGGATAAGGGAAGAGAGGGTCTGCGCTAGGCCCCATAGAAGTCTTAAGGATTCTGTTCCTCGAAGAAAAAGATGAAAAAACTAATTTTTTGTAGTGGGTGTGTGACAAATTGGTATCAGAGCATGGTTACAACACTTGGCTTGCTTGGGCTCATGAATAAGTTGCACAGAAACTCCATTTGAAGTACTCTTAAAAGGAGTAACCCTCTATCTTAACCCCCTTTAGCAAAAGCCAAAGTTAAGAATGAAAATTCCTATTGTGTGTATGCAGTTGAAAAATATGAATTATGCATTGATTGTGAATGAATATAATGTTGACTAACAATAAGTTTTTTTATTGCACAACAAGTGGATGATCAACCGTGGGAAACTACAGACACATAGAATGGTGACGCACCACGAAGTGGGGGATGGCTCCCACAACAGAGATGAAGAGTCTGATGAAAGGAGAGTGGTAGAGACCCCTCCCGATCTAGCTGAGACTATGAGAAGCCTCATGGTCGAACTACAGAGTTGTAAGGCCGACAACGAGAGGTTGATAAAAGAGAAAGATAAGAAAACATAAATTAATGCAGTCTTGCTGCAGAGTTTATCTGAAATACAAAGACAGTTGCAGCATGAACCTGGCACCAGTCATGCGGACCGACGAAAAACAAAGAAAAGTCGAAGTCCACCTGAGATATGGAAATGTGGTCTTTTAAGTGGCCACACTAGGAAGAGCACCTCGAGAAAGTTCCACCCCAGAGATAAGGGACAAGCGTCGGACGATACCTCTAGAAAGGAAAATGGCAACTCAGAGGGATCTTCTAGTAGCAGAACTAGTTCTTATTCCCGAAGAAAATGGAAGAAGCGAAATCCTTCCAAAAGTCACAATCTTGAAGAATTAAAGAAGGCCAAACCACCCTCTTTCAATGGTGAAATAAAGAAAGGGGAGGAAGTGGAGGCTTGGCTGCTTGGACTAAAGAAGTATTTTAGAGTCCATGACTTCTCAGAAAACTTGAAGGCCCGAGTAGCCACTTTCAACATGAATAGAAAGGCTTCCATTTGGTGGGAAGACCTTAAGAATGTAAAATGGATTCACGAAGAGGACCTATCTTGGGAACAATTTGAGAAATACTTCAAAAATAAGTATCTGTCAGAAAAGTGTTTCAACGAAAAGACTAAAGAATTCTATGAACTCAAACTGGAGCAAGGCACCATAGAGGAATATGTCAGCAGATTCCTCGAATTGTTGAGGTATGTACCCTATATAAAAGTAGAGAAGGAAAAGGTGCAACGATTCATTAGTGGACTACCTAAGGACTATCAGAATAGGATTGAGTTTGATGAGCCAAAGACCCTAGAAGACACTATCTGAAAGGAAAGATATTGTTACGAATAGTTGGGGCATCAGACATAACCTCGTGAAAACTGGAAGTAGAAGAATAGTTCAGAATTCCAAAAAAAGGGGTTTAAATCCCCAATATTTAAAAACTATAAAAAGGACTCAAGGATGAGCTTCCCAACCCAAAGTGTACACCAATAGAATTTTCCCTCCCAGAATAGAAATAAACCTTTTGGATCTACCCCAGGAAAGATTGATAACCCAAAGAGAGAACCCTTGAAATGTTGGGGTTTTGGAGAAGAACATCTACTGAGGGACTGCCCGCACCGACAACAGAACAGTCAAAGAATTTACAATTTTCAAGAAGCTACTACCATCAATGACGTGGCTAGGAGTGTGCCGCAAATTTATACATCCTTGGATAATAAACAAGCTGACCATCAAGCTTCAGTGGTGGAGATGGAAGGTATGATCACCGACCATCTAGTGTCTATTCTAATTGACCCTGGTTCAAATTTGAGTTGTATAGCTCCTAAGGCTTTTGATAAGTGTGAATTATAGCCACATAAACATTCCAAGCCATGGTTGGTAGAGTTAGCCACTGGCACCAAAATAAAGGTAGCGGAGGTCATACTAGCTTGCCAATTCACTATGGATGAATTCCCCACCCAATCAACCCTTAACATACTACCACTAGGATCATATGACCTGTTGATTGGAATGGATTAGCTAGCCACATATAAAGCCAGACTGGAGTGTTACCATAAAACTTTAGAATTTGTAGGTGAAGAAGGAAGAAGGATAACCCTTTGAGGGATCCAAAAACCTGTCTCAGTGAGACGAATATCATCCCTTCAAATGAGAAAGTATTGCAGAAAGGGATGTCTACTTTATGCAATACAGGTGTTGGAATCAGTTGAAGATGACAAACCAAGCCTTGAAGACCACCCCACACTAAGATAATATAGAGATGTATTTTCGGAAGAGGTATCGGGTCTACCTCCGAGAAGGGACATTGACTTCTCGATAGAACTTGCACTGGGAGCGGTGCTAGTGTCTAGGACACCCTACAGGATGAGCACACCCAAGCTAGTTGAGCTTAAATTACAACTAAAAGAAATGATGGAAAAAGGCTATATCCACCCTAGCGTGTCTCCATGGGGAGCACCATTTCTATTTGTAAAGGAGAAAGATGGTACCCTCTGAATATGCATAGATTATAGACAAGTAAACAAGGTAACCATAAAGAACAAGTACCCCTTACCCAGGATCAATGACCTGTTAGATCAATTGGGAGGTGCTTCGATCTTCTCAAAGATCGACTTGAGATCTAGATACCATCAAGTCCGAATCAAGGGTGAAGACATCCACAAAACTGCCTTCAGGATGAGATATGGTCACTACAAGTTTGTGGTAGTACCATTCGGATTAACCAATGCCCCTACCACTTTTATGTGCTTGATGAAAAATGTGCTCAGCAAATTCCTAGACAAATTTGTACTGGTTTTTATTGACGATATATTAATTTACTCCAAGAATAGAGAGGAACATGAGGAACATCTTAGACTCATGCTTCAAGTGCTAAGAGAACATCATCTCTATGCCAAATTTAGCAAGTGCGACTTTTTCCATAAGCAAATACATTACTTGGGCCATGTCATATCTGAAGAAGGAGTAGCAGTAGACCCTGACAAGACCAGGTCTATCATGGAATGGCCTACCCCAAAGGACGTTTCAGATATCAAATCCTTTATGGGCTTAGCAGGATACTATAGGAGATTTATAAAAGGATTCTCCAAGATTGGTTGTCCAATCATTGCCCTCCAGAAGAAGGGAGATAAATTTACGTGGACACAAGAATGTGAAGAAAGATTTCAATCCCTAAAACATTTACTGACCCACTCACCCGTGTTGAAGATCATCGATCCCAAAGCTGACTTCCTCATGTGCACAAATGCCTGCAAGGAAGGGCTCGGAAGATTCCTTATGCAAGGAGTAAGTGTAGTCTGCTATGAATCCCGAAAATTGAATGAGCACGAAGTCAACTATGTGACCCATGATCTAGAACTGGCTGCCATAGTGCATGCCTTAAAAATGTGGAGGCATTACCTCCTAGGAAGAAAAATTGTACTTATGACAGGTCACTGTGGATTGCGATAATTTAACCAACCAAAACTCAATGCTAGACAAGCTAGGTGGATGGCCCTTCTTAGTGAGTTTGATTTTGAAATCAAACATATCAAGGGAAAGGAAAATAAGGTGGTTGATGCCCTTAGCAGAAGTATGAAAACAATTCATCTAGCAATAGTGAGCAACTGCGAGATGAATGTTAAGGGAAGAGTAAGGAATGCACAAGAAACAAACACATTCTTCCAGACCATGACCTCGTACCTAGAGAAAGAACCCACAGGAATAAATTATGAAGGCTACCAAATGATAGATGGAGGTCTACTAACTTACAAAAACAGAATGTATATTCTAGAATGTGATGACTTGAAGAGGTTCATAATGGATGAACTATATAAAAGACCATATACTGGTCATCCTGGATACCAGAAGATGATCACAGCCACCAGGAAACAATTCTATTGGCCTGAATTGAAGAAAGACATAGCTGAGTACTTAGCCAAATGCACAGAATGCCAACAGGTTAAAGCAGAACACCGACACCCAGTAGGATTATTACAACCTCTACCAATCCTGGAATGGAAGTGGGAAACCATTTCCATGGACTTCATCACTGGATTACCAACCTCAATCAAACAGAATGACGCCATCATGGTAGTGGTGGATAAATTGAGCAAGTCTGCCCATTTTATGCCCATCAAATCGACTTACAAAGCAATAGATATCGCCAGAATATTCATGAAGGAGATATTCAAACTACATGGTATGCCTAAAGAGATCGTGTCTGACAGAGACACGAAATTTACTTCCAACTTTTGGAAATCCTTGATGGTTGGTCTAGAGACCAAATTACTATTTAGCACTGCCTATCATCCTCAAACCGATGGACAGATGGAAAGAGTGAACCAAATATTGTAAGACATGCTAAGAATGCATGTAATGCATCAACCCAAGAAGTGGGAAGATTTCCTGCCACTGGTGGAATTCACCTACAACAATGGCTACCAAGAATCCTTGAAGATGAGCCATTTCAAAGTCCTCTATGGTAGACTATGCAATACTCTAGTCAGTTGGAGTAATCCCGTGAAGAAAGTTACTATTGGGACCGACATGTTGAAATAAATGGAACAATAAGTAACTCAGATAAAACAAAATCTAAAGGTCACTAAGAACAGACAGAAAAGTTACGTCGACTAAAAGAGAACTCCGGGGGAATTAAAGACGAGAGACCACGTATATCTTAGAGTTAGGCCCAAGAAGATTTCCCTGAGGATGGGAGCTTGTGACAAATTGGCACCTTAGTATTGTGGACCCTTTTAAGTTCTAGATAGAGTGGGACTTGTAGCTTATAGGCTAGCACTTCCTCCCATAGTAAAAGCACATAATGTTTTCCATGTTTCATTATTGAAGAGATATGTACATGATTCTAATCATATAGTTGACTGGTCTATGATCCAGGTGGAATTGGAGGGAGAATTCCTGCCAGAACCTCAATTCATACCGGACAGAAAGGAAACCCCACTCAGGAACCGAACCATTGCACAGGTCAAGGTGCAGTGGAAACATTTTGGCCCAGATGAGGCTACGTGGGAAATGGAAGATGCCATGAAACATGCATATCCGATTTTTTTTACTTCTGAACATACACATGATATTAATATATAGAACATTGAGGATGATGTTCCTTTAAGGGGGAGGGAATTGTAACACCCTATTTCCCCCAGTCTATAAAAATAACTATGTTGGCCAAGAACTATGGTAAACTCAAGGATGTGAATGTTTGATTTGACAAACCTTTGCATAAAAGGTCGATGAATGTAAATTATATAATGAATATGTGTTGCATGACTGTTGGGAGGGGGATGTTATAAAAGAGACCATGATGGCTAATGAGAGGTGGTGGAAGGGACCTGGAATGGTTGCATTAACTTCCACCGAGACAGTACCGTACTGGTTTACACTTGCTCACAAACCAAAGCAACTCTCTGATCCTGGAATGGATTTCCTGTCATATTGGTAGGTGGGGAGGCTCCTCAAGAGTTAATGAGGGAATGGGGGTGAACCGCCCATATGTAAAATCCCTCTTACCTGACCATGGACAGCAGAATTTGTGCCACACACAACCTTGCAGATAGAAATTGGCAAGAGAGGAAATGTGGTAAGTAGGATAGCAACACACGTGGCAGGGGATCGCCGAAGAGAACTAGAGAAACCCTGGAAATGTAAGGAGTTTTGAATACCAGGAGAAGGAGAGTAACCTTCATCCTGGATTGTTTTCCTGTATTTGGAGAAGGAGAGTAACCTTCATCCTTGATTTCTATTGAGCTGGAAGTAGGAGACAGAACCTCAAAGCATCATGGTCTAGCTCGGGGGTGGCTAGTGGTAAATCCATTTGGAGTCACTAAGCCTACGGTTGGGTGGAAATGAGCACCCCTCTTAGCAGTTGCATCACACCTGGTAGATTTGATAAGTTTTTTATACCTTGTATTTCGAATTGAATATCGTGAATACATGCTTATGTTTATATGCCCATAATAATTTCTGTGTGGAATGATTGCATGGTGTTTTAAACTGGAAGTAATGGATGCATGTGTATGCTTATATGTTATTGTTGGTTTCTATACAAATGATTAAGTTTGGGGTATGAGTTCACTCCACCAAGAATTGTCTTGTTTGCCCGAATCTCATAATGTTTCGGGAAAGCCCCTCAAGAGTACTCTTCTCTTAGGATTACCCCATAAACCTTGGAACCGTGTCGAACCTTTACCTAGAGACTCGACTAAGAGACGATTTCCCTAGAACTGTCTAAAGGTTCATGCGATCTAGGTCTAAAAACCTTATGCAAGGAAGGATAAATCTCTAAGGTCTTGGAGTCATGGGAATTTGAAGCCCCGAGAAGTTGAATTTCATGATTCAAGCTCAGAAGGGATAGCGAGCCCAATTATAGAAAGAGAGACTACCCTATCATTTGGTAGAAGAATGGTCGGAATCCTTTTGGGAATACCCCAGATCCATCAAGACCGATGGATATAGAGAAGGAGTGCAGGCATTAACACCTCACCCCCCTCAGCCTTCGCAAGTAGCGATGGGACCCAGGACCGTAGATCCAAGGATCTGACGGAACCCTAATGCCCATCGATCTTAGCCTTTGTATAGGCAAGAGAGTAGCATTTCACTGACTCGCAACTTGGTGTGGTCAAGGGTAGGGCTTCATGAACTCACGATTCATGAGATTGCAACCTGATCATGATCGTTGGATGCAAGGCACAAGAGAACTGTTGGATCAAAACTTTCATGGTTATCACCTATCGGAGGTTCAAAACTTGAGGGAGTTTCTTTTCGATTATAGAAGTCATGAAGTGCCAAGTCCCGAGGGCTCGTGCAAACACATGACCCATCCTTAAGTGGGTACCATGTGGTTGACAGGTGGCATAACAACAAGCGCCCAGAGAAAGGTGGAAATGGGTGACAGGTAATGGACACATGTCATCTAGGAAGGAGTCAACCCATTATTGACTTATTGTATCTTGGGAACTCATGAAAGAAGAGCATGAGGGCTCAACACTCCAACTCGCAAAGTCGCGAGATGCGAGTAGAGATAGTATTTAGCCTAGGAAGTGGGTGAGCAGTGGTGGACACGTGTCACATGGGGAAAGAGTCAACCCACTATGGACTTATCGTGGCTCAAGGTTTCACAGGATGAAGAAGTTTCACCTTGATCGCTAAGGCCATGAAACACCGAGAGCCAAGGTCTTGTGCAATGGGCAATGGCGACACAACTCATGAGCAGAGTATATCAAGGTTGACAAGTGGTGTGTGCGTGTCACTTTGGCAGAGTCCACGCAACATTGACCTCTCGCGTCTCGGGGATTCGCGAAGGAGGAGCATGAGAGCTCAACACCTTAACTGGCGAGGTTGCGAGTGGTGCTAGTGATTGGCCTAGCCTATAGTTACTTGTAGTAGGCGCTAGTGAGGAGGGAGCCATACCCATATAGTATCTCATGTATCGGTGTTTGGAGAAAGGGGAGTCGAGAGTCTTGATTCCCAACTCGTGAGTTGCAAAAGGCGCTTGCACTAAGGCCAACTTATGGTCATGTGGAGGAGGATAAGGGAAGAGAGGGTTTGCGCTAGGCCCCATAGAAGTCTCGAGGATTCTGTTCCTCGAAGAAAAAGATGAAAAATCTAAGTTGTTGTAGTGGCTGTGTGACATTGGAGTTCATGGATCTACTCCACGTGTACTCCTCAATATGACGGCGATGTTTTTAATTCGGGGCTATGGACTTCGGAGATCTCAAACTTCAACCTTTTTCCTTAAAAATATGTTTTTTTCCAAAGCTCACAATCTTCTGACACGTGTCTCCCGTGGATCAACAACTATGATTCCCTCAGGACTCCAGATTCTAGAAATTGCAATTTTGAAAACTTGTTTGGCCCCACTGTCTTTCATCCGAAGCCCTGGATCTGGTTATCCATGGCTCTCGGAAAGTTGATGGCTAAGATCCTTTCGAGTCTTTGGGTTTTAGAAGTCTCAAACTTCAAACCCCCTCCTCTCTCACTTTTTCCCAGAGTTTTTTATATAGAGCATGTGATCGGTGGACGCGTGTCCTCCTACAGATCGACAGTTTCCAGATACTTTGGCTCTTCAGATGTTCATCACTCGAGTGCTAACATGTCACATCATTTCATGCATTTCAATTTGCGGGGGCACGCATTGGCGGTCTGGAGTAACCCACTTTTTTCCCTGCAATTCTCCTAATGCTGACACGTAACCCCTTGGTGAAACTGTGGTTTGGATTGCGGGACCACCTTGGGAAATTAATTCCCATGCAACTCAGTTCTTCGTAATTCCTGTTGGTCATTGATCTCTCTCTCCAATGGGATCTGATGATCATGACCTTAAACTTGCTTCCTTTTTATCGAAGGTCCCCTATTCACCTGTCCTCCGATCCAATGATCCTGGATCTCTCCTAATCCTATAATGGTGATCGCTCCCAAATTCAACAGGAATGGTCACGATCCTTCGAACCCTTGCAGAGGATCTATGACATTCTGTCTCCTACATAGCTTATGGAATGTCGTTCCTCCTAAGCTTTTCAATTTCACAGTCATATTTTGATCTCAACCACGAGAATCTGACTAATAGACCCAGCCCATACTGACCTGGCGTTTCAAATGGAAGCTCTGATACCAATCTGTAACATACCCAGCCAGCCATAGGCTAGGGTATGCTACCTGCAAGCCCACCCTTGGACTTATTTCCCATACCGATACCTTCCTTGTTTAATAAAGATGCATAATATAAAAGAATTAAGGACATGCACAACAATATCCATCAAGCATGCATGTTCTAAAGATTCAATTTATGATAATTAAATATACAATGAAAAAACATTCATACACAGATAATAATATCACAACAGAGAGAACTTATCTTTATGAAAGATGACACCAACTGGTTGTAGACCAAGAATGTTCCACCCAACCATAGACACTACTGCTCCAAATCTCAGTAGTAACGTCACACCCGATCCAGGGCTATGAATCTACAAGGATGGTTCCAAAGTGAACTTGGCTTCCCAAACCAGTTATCTCTCAACCGCTCATAGGCTTCCCAACACTCACAACAATCCAAGTACCTAGCTCTCTTCTACCCATCTTGCACCACCTAAGAGAATGGACCTCCACCTTTTGCTGCCACGCAATCCCTTAGGCAGTCCTTCTCCTTATTCTGGCCTCCAGCACAGCTAGTCCAGGATCTCAATGTTGGAACTCTCAGGACTTGCAGTTGTGAGCCATGTTGGACATGGGCCAATGCATCTCAGACATGCAGGCTTCAAGACACGACTGGATCACACTAGCAACCACTACAACCAACTATCCCATGGATAAATTGTGTTGCAGTTCGTTCCCCCTTCCTGAGACCAATACACAGGTGAGGATGGATGGAGGAGGTAAGTGCATGGGAGTGTGTGAGGGTAATAATGAGTTAACACAAAGGTGACGGAGCAGACAAGCCAATAACCAACCCCACAATCGGACCAGGGGTGGGTTTAAGTATGTTTGTGGGGAAATCAAGAACCTCCTAGCCTCCCCAAGAAGCTTATGTAACCGATCCCCCCCCCACCAACTTAAGGAAAAAAGTTAACTAACATAGGAATAAATAGTTATCCTCTCAAGCCCCCTCTCTTGTGGAATCATACCCCCCTATAACTCTAGTCCTTGTTCGTCTAGCAGCCAGTGATGAATTTATTATTAATAATGATAAAAACATTACATGTCTTGGTGTTATTGGATAAATTGGTAGGTGCGGACACTAACTGATCTCCCTAGATCCACCTAGATCTAGAACAAAACACACCAGAACATGATGCTTTCCTTAAGTTTTAGATATTGAATTTACTAACTAAAGAGGGATAGGTGACATACCATTTAAACGTCACTTCCTCTCACATTCGCCATCCTAGCTCCGTTCCAACACTCATAAAATGATGAACCTGCAAAAGAACACAACCAACCAAAGTGATAGTAATAGCATAAACTCAATATAAACCTATGTATGTGATCAAGGAATCATACAATAAAACACAATCTTTATAGGAAAGAATCATATTACTATATCATATTAAATGTGAAAGAGAGATTACAACCATGGCCTTGATGTCATAAGGTCCCTTCCAACTGTCCTTCGTTCTCCACACACTTCCACTCCAAGAATTATAAGAGCATAGATCTGATAATATTCACAATCTATCTTGACAAAGTGGCTCATCTAGCCAAGCTAACAATCTCCAAAGCTCAATCCAATCCAATCTAATCCAAAAAGATCCAAAGCTAAATTTCTCCATGAGAGCTCCTCTCCTTTTATAAGTTGAAGAGGATAAGATGATGAGGTTAGGATTATCCCACTAAATCATGAAAGCGAGTAAGATCCAAACCATTTGGATGTCACCTCACCATGGAAGTTTCTCCTTCTAGAAGCATCGAGAAGATGCTCGTTTCTCCCACATATGATCATTCTCGCACCTTGATTATAGAGCAACCTGCAAAATTCTCGCAACCCAGCTGTGGTGTAGCCTGCAAGAATCAGGCATTCTCACATCCTAGCCATAGTGCAGCATGCGAAAATCATCTTTAATAGGGTTTTCATAAAGGAAAATGCAACTTCTTTTCTCAAGAAAAGTTCTTCTCCCTTCTTTCTTCAAGAACTCAGGCCACTGACCCCTCTGAAGGAAAAATATAGGTTTACATCATTAACGGTCATAGGAATGACGAAAATAATGTGTAACAGAGAGCCCCCAAAGTATGAAGTTAGAACAAAGTGATAGCGGAAATACTTTGTCGAGTGTGTGTAGGGAACAAGGAACAGTCGGTCAGAAACCTACCAACAAACAAGGAAATACAATACAATAATACATCATCACTGAGGTAAGCATTCCCATACTCAGAATACAAATGACCTAGAGCATAAATGTCTACATGCGAATATCAATGTCAAGTAAGACAAGTCATGGCCACCAAACATAAACTGTGGATCCATGCCAGTATGACTCAAATCTGAACATAGCCACCAAAAATACACTGTGGATCTATGAGTTAAAGACTCAAATTTGAACATAGCCACTAGACATATAATTTGTATCTATGTAATAGTACACTGAATATACTCCAACACAACCTGGATCTATCATAAAATATCCAGGGTCTTCATCTCCACCACTCTATAGTATGAATCTAACCATGTGAATACATGTGCTGAAGTCAAACATGGCAGAAACCACTTGATTACTGGTCATTAGTGTATACCATTAACAAGTGCGAGGGAAATCACCATTAATGTCAATGACTCCCAAGGTACACTAGTACAATCCAACGAATGTGACTAAATGAGCTGAAGTCAAACACTCATCGGAATCTCTCGATCAGGGGTCAATAATGAAAACCCACTGTCGAAATTGAGGACACCTGCCATTGAGGTATGCAAGTTCCAAGGTACCAATTGGTTTCTAAGTCTAATTCCTAGATAATGAGTTGAAGTCGACAGGAAATGACTCGTCACAGGAGGGCCTTAATGTATCCCACATCAATGACATGAAACAGGTAACAAGATTTGATGTAGTTCAGAGTAACAAGTGATTCAAGACTGACTTAGGGATGACCGACGCAAAAGAAGGCTTTAAGGACTACAGAAATGGCCGACGCAATAGAAGGCTTTTCAGGTTGGACATATTTTTGAACATATTGACGACACAACAACTGTCTTGGAAAATACTGACTCAACAATAGGGATCACAGACCAATTTGTAATCTTATAAAGGATTATGCTAAAGAGACAAGTGGATTTTCCAACCTAGACACAAGGCGAGTGAAATGGTGTCATGTTCAAAAGTGACTCTTCCATAGAATACGGGTTTAGACATATTTCTTTC
>JZKD02S2342859.1:362893-380341 GCA_000966675.3 Picea glauca
CATTTATGGCGAGTGCCTCTTTAGTTTTACACAATATTGAGGAGAATAACATATGCTTGAAATGTAATCTCATCCTTCGAATGAGTCCCTCGGAGTATGTTTAACGAACCCTAGGAAGGAGTGGTTTGATCCCACATGGGCCTTTCAATGTTTGTTTTATGAGTCCAAAGAAAGAAAACTCACGGGTTTTTCATGTTTAGAGAGTCTGAAAAACACTTAAAGAGAACTCTCTCAGTTCCTTTTTCATAAAGTATCTTGATGAGACAAAAAAATAGATAAACTATCCCTCAACAGACGTTTTCTTCAAATACTTTAACAAGTGTCAAAAGAACAAGGTCGCTCAACAATCTTTTCATGTTTAGAGTGTTTGAAAAGAGCTTAAAGGGAACTCCAGTGGGTTCCTTTTTCGTATAACATTTATGAGTCCAAAAAAGTGATAAAAGTATACTCGGTTGCATTCTCACGTATTTATGAGCATGAGAAAGAACAAAGACTAAGCTCGGTAACTTATTCTCATGTATTTACGAGCATGAGAAAGAACAAAGACTAAGCTTGGGATTGTTTTCATTTTTATGCAAACTTTAAAACAAAACAAACTATGCTTGGACCTAGTTTCATTTTTATGCAAGCTTGAACCAGAGGAAACTATGCTTGAGGTAAGTGGTTTCATTTTTACACAAGCGTGAACCATAGAAAACTATGCTTGCGACTTCCCAACACATAACACAGGGATGGTTGGTACTTAGCCCCCATCTTAAGAAGCTAGTTATTTAACTTCATCATGAAGCCCAAAGGCCGAATCCAAATGCCCCCCAAGCTTTGTTTCATCCAACTGCAAAGGTGAATGAAATGAAGCTTCAAATACTAGACAAGGTACTTGACTCGAATAGAGAGGGGGAAAACTATTTCATTTTTTAACGAGCTTAACACAGAAACAAGAACTATGCTTGTAACCTCTATTTCATTTTTTAACAAGTTTTCCACAGAGACAAAAAAACTATCCTCGTAAGTGGTTTCATTTTTTTAATGAGCTTGAAATTAGAAAACTATACTCAAAGACCTTTGTTTCATTTTTTAATGAGGTTTCCTCAAAGACGCAAAAACTATCCTCGGAGGTTCTCTTCTTGATCATGGATTCCAAGAGGACAATGCTCTGGAATGACACCATGTCAAGGGACAAAAATCGGTCACGGCTTCCAAGAGGTCTTCGCTGGAAGGAAGAAACACACTCTAGGAGGACACCCTATCGAAGGTCGCGACAGGAGTAAAGAGATTAGGCTCTAACAACCCTATTGGAGAGATCACCATGTCAACTATTGGATCTAAGTCATCAGAAGTTGAAGCCATGGGAAAAAACACCACATAATTGACCTGTGGCGGGGGTGATACCATCTACATATAAGAACCATTCAGAGAGGTAATCCAGGTGGGGTTAATGAATGAAAGTTGATCAGCAGTCACAACCCATCCATCGTGAGGGAAATATATCACATGAAAAAGAGTAGACACAATAGCTTTCACGGCATAGACATAATCTCGCCCAAGGAGTAAAGAAAAATTCAAGGGGTCTTGGACTACCATGACGTCAATAAAGACAATTTTCCCTCCCAAAGTTACAGGAAACTGAGGAAGGGTCCCTAAAGGTTGACTAGTTCTTCTGTTAAAAACTAACATATTCTGCGTAACCGGCGCAAGTGGAGGACAACCCAAAGCTTGCCAAGAAAAAGAGGACAAAATACTAATGGATGCACCTTCATCTATCACTGTTTGAGGAACATCTCAACCACAAACCTGTACTGTAATATGAAAAGGAATGTGAAAGGTAAGATGAGGTCCAATTAGCACACCCCAATCAAAATGGATGGCCTCATAACTTGGAGGGGGTTCCATGGGAGAAGGAGGAATAGCCCCTGGCATGGTAGATTATGTATCAACGAGAAAAACATGGGAAGTATCGGGTTTACTCTCTAGCGGGAGAGTAGTATCGACCAATGGAGAGATCATATCGACCACTTTGGTTTCGTTCTCTAATGGGAGAGTGGGATCAACCGAGGATGGGATCGGATCAACCACTTTGTTAACACTCTCTAAAGGGAGAGTGGGATCAATCGAAGATGGGATCGAATCAACCACTTTGTTAACAATCTCTAAAAGGAGAGTGGGATCGACCGAGGATGGGATCAAATTGACCACTTTGTCAAATGGTTCAATTAAGGACGTGACCATATTGACCACTTGATCAACTAGACTGACCAATGGGGGAACCAGATTGATCATTCCATCAACTACAAGTGGGTTGAGAGAAAGATTGTGATAAGCAGCTGGAAGTTGAGGCTGTGAAACAGTCATGTCTTCCAATAATTTCGAGGATTTGTCCATACGAGGGAAAAGATGAGTTAGATGACTTCCTTTGCATAACATACACAGGAACTTGGCTCTACTTTTCTTCTTCCCAACTATATGATGACTAGTTGATGGGAGATCATCAACATGTTGTTTAGAGACTGACGATATGGGTTGGCGAGGGTGTGTAGACCAAGCTTATATAACCTTGGATATACCAGGAAAATCCTTAATAATATGGCTACCCTTACAAAGCCTGCAAGGGTACTTGGGCTTACAAGTTGTTTGGGTGATGTTGACATCATCAACACTCCCAGCACTAGCTGTTTTCCAACATGTTTGACAGTGGTTGGAAGTTTGGATCCTTGCTTAATTTTCTTCTTCTTATTCAGCGGGTTACTATCTTCAGAACTTTCACTCGACGAAGAAGATGAAAAGAAAGGCAACCTTGAAAGTGAAGAAGGGGAAGAAGACCTTACTTTTGAGGAAGGTGAAGGATCAACATGAGGTTGATAATCTTGGGGGGAAGTGCTTGTGACTGAAGCACTAACTGCAATCAGGATTACCTGAGTGGAAAACAACCACACCAACAATTCAATAGTGAGACCTGGAAGGATCAAAGTAGCGATGTGAGGAGGACCAATGTTTCCTTGAGAAGGAAAAACAAAAGGTTCCCCTAGAGCAGGGATTCCTTCATTGGTCATTTCGGGAACTGACACCATTAAATAAATATCCAATCTAGTGTCCTCTAGGGAAAACAAATAGCACATGCTAAAAATCTAGTAATCAAGCAAGCAAACAAAACATTCTCACAATGAACGCACTAGCTGGTGATGAAATCCAACGTTGTGGGAACAAAGTAAGAAGGGGATGAGATAGAGTGGGTGGAAAGGTTACATTGATGACCTGCTTAACGAACTTACGCCTTGGTGCAAGCTCCCACACATAATCGTGGGTATACGCTCCAAGGAGACCGAGCGAGTTTGGCCAACGTGGATTCCAGGTACCGTGAAGACTTTTCCCTTGTTACACATTATTTTCGTCATCCCTATGACCGTTAATGACGTAAACCTATTTGTAGTCTTCAGAGGGGTCAATGGCTTGAGTTCCTAAAGAAAGAAGAGAGAACAACTTTTCTTGAGAAAATAAGTTGCATTTTCCTTTATGAAAACCCTATTAAAGATGATTTTCGCATGCTGCACTATGGCTAGGGTGCAAGAATGCCTGATTCTCACAGGCTGCACCATAACTAGGTTGCGAGAGGTTTGTAGGTTGATCTATAAGTAGGGTACAAGAATGCTCATACATGGGAAAAATGAGCACCTTCTCGATGCTTCTAGAAGGAAAAACTTCCATGGTGAGGTGGCATCTGAATGGTTTGGATCTTATTCACTTTCATGATTTAGTGGGATCATCCTAACCTCCTCACCTTATCCTCTTCAACTTATAAAAGGAGAGGAGATCTCATGGAGAAAGTTAGCTTTGCTTATATTTTTGGGTAGGCTTGGATGAGATTAGCTTTTGAGCTTTAGCTTGGCTAGATGAGCCACTTTGTCAAGATAGATTGTGAATATTATCATATCTATGCTCTCAGAATTCTTGGAGTGGAAGTGTGTGGGAAACGAAGGATAGTTGGAAGAGACCTTATGACATCAAGGCTGTAGCACCTCTTTTGCCACCTAGATGAGAAAAATAGAGGTACTTGCAAGCTTAGTTGGGTTTGCTAAGTAGAACAGCTGTAAAGGAAAAGGGTTAGAGAAAGAAATATAAAAGAACAACTAAGAATTAAACTAAGAAATAAAATAACAACTAAACTAATGAGCATAGGGACATAAGAATGAAAAAATCAATAAGACTCATGTCACCAATGGTAAGGTTTATATCAATGAAAGAAAATGCCAAGAAGAAAGAGGACTATGAGTCCCTTCTTCCTCCAAGGGAGGGCTCTTGGACCCCCACAAATAATCTCTTCTTACAACTTTGAATGAAAATGGTGAAAGAATTCCAAGCTAATCCACTCAAGGGGTGAGATGGATTGCCCAATGTAATGGTGCTAGTATACTCTTGATGAGAATAGAGGATTCCTGAAGAGAATAGTAGCAACATAACTTTGCTATTGAATTCCTTAAAAATGAAGTGAACCCATGGCCTTGTTTTATATCACCTCTTTGAGGTATTGTGCAACCAACTTGTAGTGTGAAAAGAGGCTAATTAGGGCATTTTTAGGTCTTTGACTAGCCACCTAGTCGGATCCAGTCCAGATTTGAGTGTCAAATCAACTTGGAAGCTGAAACAGAAGTGGGTGGGAGGCTGACCAATCTCATAAATGCACCGTTCTCGGATGTGTGCAGCTTTTAGCAACCACAGTCACACATCGAGCGCATGTGCTCTTTTCCTACGTTTCTGTTTTACGCATGTGCGCACACGCCCTGTGTAGTCATAGTACACTTTAATTTTGTCACTGGTTGTATAGATTTTGACCCTTTTGGAAATGATTTTGTGGTAATTTTGGTCCATGGGTGACCTCATAACTGTTTGACGATGTTGGATTCTTGTAACCATTTGCGAATGAAATTTCAGTGATAACAGATGCCCCCTAATGGATGAGGTTAGGAGCATACGTATAGCCGAAATTCATCAATGTTTCTTCTACTCAGAGTGTCGTTGTAAGAGAGAGCGATAGTGGGATTGTCAAGAGTTACCTGTTGGAGGGAGAAGGGAACCTGTAGAACCCAACCTTCCATAAGGTGTGTAAAAATAAACTGTGTACAAACAAGGCGGGCATGCCCCATGCTCGTGTCATGTAACTAAAAAAGGAATGGTGTGTTGATGTACACAACTGTAATGCCCTCGGGGGTGGTCATGAAAAAGGTAGAAGACTATTCTGTGGAGGAACATACTCTGAATAGTAGGCAGTGACATCTGTAAGAAATATCATGGATTTTGTAGGCATTGATAGCCCAACCAAGTTCAGAGGTCTTCGGAAAATATAAGAAATAACTGCAATAGTTGCAAAGTAAGACCCACCCTAACATGAGAAAGTGTTGAAGTTGAATGTTATGGGGGTCAATGATAGCAGGGAGAAATTGTGGTTCTCCCTATTTCATCCGAGACCTCACATTGGAAAGGTAATGAGAGTCAAGATACTATCTCCCTTCTGGAAACTGTGTTGATGTCGACAAAAAGGGGGACGCGACTCCAAGAAACAAAGGGATTTGTGAAATCTACTAGGTGAGGTTAGGAACTAGAGGAGGTACATGGACGAAGTCAATATGTAGGAAGACTCAGGACTACCTTTGGTTGGGGGTATATGTGAAGTATAAGTGGCTGCAATTGTTCAACTAGGTCGAGTGTCATGGGGACAACAACACGTGGGATAAGGTGTGCCAGAGGTGGGACAAAGTGGACAAACTCAGAGGGTAGAGGTAAGTGGCCTGTGGGATACTCAGAGTATATGGATGATGTCAACAGGGGTAGATGATAAGGAGTGCCCCAACCAAGGGAGACATGGGTTGCGTTTTCCAAAAAAAGGGAAGAAGGTTGTCAAAGGTGATGACAAAAGGATATGTAAATGCTGGAAACAAAGGCTTTTTACATGTTACCAAATAAATAAAGAATAATTTGGGATGAGTGTACAAATACAGAAATGGGTGCCCCAATGTAATATGGTTGGGTCGGTTAGGGTGCAATGTGCTTGGAGAATTGGTGGGGGCCCCATGGGTGGGTTT
Organism: Picea glauca; assembly: GCA_000966675.3. Taxonomy (NCBI): domain Eukaryota; kingdom Viridiplantae; phylum Streptophyta; class Pinopsida; order Pinales; family Pinaceae; genus Picea; species Picea glauca. The sequence continues at coordinate 368,965 of JZKD02S2342859.1, forward strand.
CTGTATGAGGTAGGTGAAATGGAGGGAAATTTGTAGAGGGGAAAACTGATTGTGGATGAAATGGAGGGTTCATGAAACTGTGGAGGTGCAGTCAAAGTAGAACCTTGAAGAGATCATCTGGGAGTCTAGTGGAAAAGCTAGCAAAATGAGGAGAAGGAGTATGTGGATGATTCGCGACATGATGTAAGACTATCGGGACTCCCATCCCTAAAGGGTTGAAGAACAACATGAGTGTCAAAGTGCAAAAGGGTGCTATGAATGGGACAACTCATGTGGGGGAGAGTTCTACCAGGTGATAGTACCTAAGATGTAATGGAGGTGTCAGTACTGCAGAGTCGGAGATGGGGATTCTAGAGGCAAATGTCAGAGGGTGTGACTTGAGATGCAATGTAGATTCAGAGGGAATGATTACATGCCAGTGATGATTATATACTTGAAGGGGTTGTTTTGATGTATGATGACCAAGTACCTGCACACATGAAAACCAAATACCCGACGTGAACAATATCTGAAGAGAATAAAACATACAAGCAGTTATTTGATCATTTTGAACATGAGCATGCGTACCTGGACAGGGTATGAAAAAATGGCACCCTGGGGGATAAGGATAAAAAATGGCCTAGGGATGGTCTTGATGTAGATGACAGGATGATGATCCTGTGGCTGAAGAGAAATCGAGAAACGGACACCTAGAGCTCCCAGAATGGTGATTGGAAGTTTGGTGGAAAGGCCTATATATAGTTGTAGGGCCCACATTGCCACCTCATTTGTACTTGCTACCAGAGTGACTGGACGAGAGGTATTGAGAGGAGATTTGGAGATTTTGGGAGAAAGAGGCAGACGATTCAGGACCAACCAGCTTCAGGTTAGTATTCTTATCATCCTGCATAGAAGTAGGTTTTTCATTTATGGGCAGGGTCTGTACGGAGGGTCGTATAGGGGGTTTTATGGGTGTGGGCCCCCCAGTGCGCGGGCGATCCAAAAATATGTACGCACACATGCACACCTCAGGGGAACAAAGGCATGCACGATATGCGTGCCTGTTTGCTACATAGTCGCGCATGGGTGCACGACTTTGTAGTGGATAGGCGCGCTATGATGCGCGCCTGTGTTCATAACAGGGCCGCATGGAAGTGCCCCTGTAGGGTGGCAAGGCATGCACATATGCGTGCCTGTGGGATGGATAGGTGTGTCTGCGTGTGTGCCTGTGGGGTGAACATGCGCACATATGTGCATGATTGTGGGTTAAACAGTCATGCTTTGGGGGCAAGGTTGACAGGTGTAAAAATTATCTTCTTTAATGTTTTTTATGGTCAATATGGCTGACCTAGAACTATATTATGTGGTTGCAGGAGATCATTTTGCACGATGTCAGTTGGCTAGCTAGAGCGGGATTGGTCCCAGCTGAGGGATGCCATGGCGATTGAGGAGTCGGGGGTTCATGCCACTATGGAAGCCTGTGGGTTGCTAAAGTTCTTCAAGTGCCCTTTCATACGGGTGCAGGAGTATCTCTTGCAATTTCTGATCCGGATGTAGAGTCCGGACCTGCATTGCTTTATGGTGTGGAGAGAGAAGATTGCCTTCACTATGGTGGAGGATATATACTTTCTGACTGGGCTCCCTTTTCGGGGAACACCCCTACCGGCAGAGCCGGTGTTACCTGCGGATGTGTTGTTAGCAACCTTGGGCCGGAGGTACTGTTCGAGGGAGAACTACATGTTGGGCTTTGTCATGAGCATCGGGGCGATGGATGCTCTAGCGCATCACTGTGTAGCAGTGATGATTATGAGGGTGTATGGGTCCCTTGCGACTCAGTGGATCAATGGTGGTCAGTTGAGGGTTATGGGGAGGGCACTGGCCAGGGAGCACTTTGTCTGGGGGTTGACGCTGCATGCCAGGATGGTAGGGTAGCTGGACAGATGTCGATCTACCAACTCAGGGGACTTTTCCTTTGGGTCCATCTTGGTGGCCTAGTTTTTGGAGAGGGTGCTGATGTTGCACCCTAGGATTTTATTGGGCGTGCCTGGTGCACGAGAGCCACAACTGAGGCGGTGGTCGATGATTTTGGTTCTCCATGGTGGTGGAAAGGGTGGCCATGTTTTCATGGTTGAGGTGACACAGGTGTGGCGGCAGATGTCGCAGGTTATACTGTAGTATTCATACACTGGTGTTGACTTCCAGGGTGATCCGGACATGGTGTTACCTCCAGGGGAGGTGTTTGATCACCAAGGTATGTTTATTAGTTTGATATGTTGATTTTTGAGATAGCATGACATGTGTATTTTGTATAGATGTTGATACTATCATTTGGTTGTTTGTATGTGTAGATGTGGGACCTCTCAGGTGCGAGGTTGAGATGCTGAGAGCGCCTGCTCACCAGGAGTCGGGGAGACAACCACAGAGAGGGCTTCAGGCAATAGAGAGACATTGGCGCAAGGACATCGAGGCGATACTAGCTGATGACAAGAGAGCAGCGAGGAGACGTTGTTTTGATGACCCAGGTGCCGGGCCATTGCATTCTCCTCTGGCAGAGGCCAGGGGAGATTTTGAGGATATTCGTCACCGCCTAGAGGCAGTGCTACAGGGCATGATTGAGGGCATTTGGTCGTGCATCCAGGATGAGGGTATCCTAGAGCAGTGTGTGGGAGTTCCACCAACTTGGTGGGCCATGGTGATGCGAGCAGTAGTAGCAAGTGCTACGATGATCAGACAGTTACCTCCTAGTTCGGAGGGACCAGTAGTGGGTGGGGGACCACCGCCTGAGGGAGGGGTAGGAGGTGGTGCTCTAGAGGCACCTTGAGTGTCGCTCTATGTATTTTTTTATTTTGTATATAGACTGGTGAGCCCATTTTGGTGTACTGGCACCAGTTTTGTACCAAGGTGCTCCACTGGCCTGCGAATATTTGTATTTTTGTATGTAAACATTTTGATGGCATTATGGACCGATTTATATATATATGAGTATACATTTTGGGGTCTATCTGATGTTTACATGTGTTTTTTAATGTGTTGATGATGCTTAATCTATATATCCTGTGACAGGTTCTTGATGGTTTATGTGTGTGTAGAGGTATCTTGATGTGATATATGCCAGTCTGTAATTTGATTCAATTGTCTTGGAATATGTGTAAATGTAATGAAATGAAAATGTTGAGATAAAAGTCTAACTTGTAGGTATTTGCGAAAGAGGCAAGGATCGCAAACACGGTACACATTGTTGAGCTAGAGGATGACTAATTGAGAGTCGAGAAATATGCTAAGGTGACGAATACGATGATGCTACACATCGGTGAGGAGGCCAATGACAGTAGTGTATTCGGCTTGGTTGTTGGTTGTTGAACCTAAACACATGCCGCTAGAGTGGAGCATTTCATGTGAGGGGATATAGAGGAACCAAGCTGCCGAAGCGAGATTTTGTGTCCAATGGCTGGCGTCGTCAGTGTAACTGATGTGGTAGGTCGATGGAGGAGGCATCTGTCAATAGCACAACTGATAGTTTAGACATGAGGGATGTAAAAAAGATTAAAAACACTATAAAAGAAATAACCTAAAGTAGAATGGCTACATTTAGACGTAGAATTTCTTTAAGTATAACCCATTGACGGGTTCTTTGAGAGAGAGGCCTTCGGGAGAGGCTAGGATGTATGTGCCTTTGGTGAGGCAATGTTGGATAATGTAGAGGCCATGCCATAATGACTCGAATTTTCCGTGACCAAGGGTATCGTGAGCGATATCGTAAGCAAGGACAAGGTTGCCTTCATGAAATGAGCAAAGGTTGACATGGTGATCAAAGGTGGCCTTTGACCATTTTTTGGTTGCCTCATTGTTCTGTAATGAAGATCGATGATCTTCATCCAGGGACTCTAAGTTTAGAAAGCGTTGCTCCATTGGAGCAGTGTTAGGTAATATCTCAATTGCAGTGCGTAAGGTGGGAATTTTTCACTCGATGGGAAGAGTGGCCTCAACCCCATGGACTAGAAGAAATGGTGTGAAACCAGTGGCCATTTTCACAGTCGTACGATAAGCCCATAGTGCGGAAAATAACATATGATGCCAATTGGTCTTATGTTTATTAACCGTGCATTGTAACATGGTCTTGAGGACCTTGTTAACTGCTTCAACCTGTCTGTTAGACTAAGGGTAATATGGTGAGGAAAACTCTTGGGAGAATCCTAACCGAGATGAGAGTTCGACAAATATATCATTCTCGAAGTGTTTCGCATGATCGGAAACTAGTTGGAGTGGTACTCCAAAGAAGGATATGACGTGATTAAAGAAAAAAAGTGTTGTAGTGTCAGCGGTGTTGTTGAAGGTGGGCATAGATTCAGCCCATTTTGTGAAGTAATTGATTACGGAAACAATGTATTTGTTTCCATTGTTGGATGGGGGATTACAAGTCATGAAGTCGATGCCCCATTTACAAAAGGGGACGACAGTAATGACTAGGTGGAGAAGAGTAGGTGGTTCTCATGCTTTGTTGGCATAAAGCTGACATTTCTCACATCGCTTCATTGCATGAATGCAATCGTGAAACAATGTAGGCCAAAAATAACCTGCTTGGATGATTTTATGAGCAGTGGACATTCCCGAAAGATGGCCCCCACATGCGCCACTATGGCAGTCATTCAAGACTCTATCGGTCTCATCAATAGTCAAGCATTGATGAAGTATGGTGTTGACCCCTCACTGATATAAGATATCTCCGATGAGGAGATAGCGTGGGGCCTGGTGGAGAATATGATGGCGATCATCTCGTGAGAGGTGGTTACCAAAATTTTGGGTTCGAAGGTAGACGAAGAGGTCATCGTACCAAGGATCATCCGAAGTGATGTAAAAGAGATGTTCATCGGGGAAGTCGGTATTGACGAGGGAACTGGTAGTATCAGAGGGGAAGGCCGTGACAATTTCGGTGAGGATGAGAGCTTTCTTGCTCTTGGGTGTTGAAAATTCAAGATCGTACTCCTGAAGGATAACAATCCATCAGGCAAATTTTCCATTAATTTGTCGATGGTTGAGCAAGTATTGCATAGGGTTGGAATCTACGATGACCTTATTCGTGCAAAGTAGAATGTAATGACACAGTTTCTGGACCACGAGTATGATGGCAAGGGCTAGTTTCTCTTTGTGTTTATACTTCAAGAGTGGCCCTGAGAGGTTTTTACTAATGTAGTAAATGACATACTCACGATCGTCATCGCTGATTTGAACGAGAACTCCTGCTACTGAGACAACTGATGCTGATATGTAGAGGATATAGTCACGATTATAGTCGGGTGAACTAATTAAAGGGGCATTAGACAATGCTATTTTAATATCGTCAAATGCTTTTTGGGCATGTTCATCCTAGTGAAACAGAATGTCGTGGGATAGTAAGCAAAGGAAATCATGTGATCGAGTGGCATAGTCTAGGACAAATTGTCGTAGAAAGTTAGATTTTCCTTGTAGGCTCTGGAGTTGACGTAAATTCTGAGGAGGTGGAATTTTTGTGATGGCTTGGACGTTAAGGGGGTCCACAGTAATACCTCTTTGGGAAATAATGAATCTGAGGAGGCACCCCGCAATGAAATAGAACACGCACTTGAGGGGGTTCAAGAGGATGTTGTATTGATGACACCGTTGGAAGATGACCTATAAATCATCAAGATGTTGGGTACGTTTCTTAGATCAAGCTGTGAGATCGTCCAAGTATGTGAGGATGATATGAGCGAGATTGTGAAAAATGTATGTATAGCCCATTGGAAAGTTGCGCCCGCATTCTTTAAGCCAAAAGGCATGACACGATATGCAAAAGTACCCCAAGGGGTAGTGAATGCAGTTTTGTATTGATCGGCTGGGTGGATTTGGATTTGATTATAACTAGAGAAACTGTCCATGAAGGATAGAGCCTCATGGCCTGCACAGTCATCAATAATTTGATCGATGAAAGGCATTGGAAAGTTGTCTTTGGGACATGCGTGATTGAGATCATGAAAGTCCGTGCAGACGTGGATAGTGCCCTATTTTTTGTTAACAGGTACAGGGTTGGAAACCCATGATGTATAGGCGATGGGGTAGATGAACCCAACCACGTGTAATTTGTCAATCTCGGCTTTGATGGCCATTGCTTTGGGTGTGTGTAGCAGTCGTTGTTTTTTATGAACTAGTGTAATGTCAAGCTAGGTGTTGATGCGATGTTCGACGATAGAGGGATCAAGGCCAGGCATTTATGTGTATGACCAGGAAAAAATATCCCGATATTCTTGGAAGAGGGATTTACAGGTGGTGATTTCTTGAGGAGTGCAAGCGGCACCAATGGTGATTTCCTCGACGACTCCATTTTTGATGGAAATGTCGATGTTGGCCATGTTGCCTTCTTCAAAAGAATCAGGGGCAGGAATGGAGTTGTTGAACCAGTCAACATGCCCTGATGGGATAAAATCCTTGATTTCGACTGCGTATATGGGGTGTTGGTTAGGAGGTGTGGAGGCTTCATGTGGAAAGAAGAGCACTCTGTGGTGTAGCACATCCCATGGGTAGTCGGGGGTGTTTAACTCTTCGAATATCTCCTCGTCACAATGGAATTGGCGGGAATACAAAGGATCTAAAAGAGTGATATCGGTGATTGTCTCCATGTGGCTGTCCCCTGGTGATGAAGAAGCAGGGGGAACGACGCAATGAGATTGTGATGGTTCGCTCGACATAAACCAAATATCGAAGTACTGAGGAGTACCAATGGTAGTTGGGTGTAAAATATTCGTAGGGAAATGAATGGGAGAATTGGGAGGATTTGGGGGTGAATCCTTGGATAAGTCATCCAAGAACCATGGAGGCATCGGGAGTGCCTCAAGTTTAGGATAAATGATATGAAGAATATCTAGTGATGAGGTAAGGTCAACCATCGATTCTGTAGGGGGTGCAGGGGTTTGAATCAGGGTCAACTGGCATTGCCTGTATTCAATGATCATAGGACATAGGTATGTGAAATGATCTAAGGATTCACATAGACAGCAAGGGCATCTCATACGTTCATTGACTGAAGTTGTGACATAATGGATGTCAGTGATTTTTGGGAGGGATGATGTAGCTGGGTTGGGTTCGTTCTGGAAGCTTTGGCACACTACATCTAATGTTTGCCAGAAGAGCAGTAGTGTTGGGCAATGGTGTGTATAGTGGCCATATTCTGAACATATAGAGCAAGTGAATTTGGTTTGCAGCCCTTTGCTACTTGAGTGAGGGGTGGTAGCGGCAGTACTTGCTATAATGGCGAGCATTGATGGTGTTGGATTGAGTGGAATCAGGTTCCGTAACTCAAGTAGAGATGGGAAGTTGTTGGTTTGGTGTCCATATTTCTCACATAGCGTGTAAGGAGGTTGGATGTGTGGGGAAGTGGAGCTGTGGGCTCCTTCTTCTTTCGCCTGCCCCCAACTATGGTAGGGAGGGTAGTGAGTGGGGGTGTAGAGGGTATGGTGGGAGTGAGTATGGAAATTGTCATTGGGATTCCTTCCATTTGGGGGAGGAAGGGATGGTTGAGGGACCATCTCTAGTGGATGTAAATACCAAACTAGAATTGCTAACACCATATTAGGGAGGGTAAGCATCGTGGCTACTTGGAAAGCTTGTATGCCTGGTGGAGGGTAAAAGAAGGGGATTTGAGTAATGGCTTGGGGAACTGTCTCCCAAACTAGGATATGGCCTTGGGGAGAGGTGAAATTGTGGACTGGTGGAGTCGACAAGTTCGCAGGAGGCTCATGAGGGGGGGGCTCTATGACTAGTGGGATGTCAGATATGATAGAAGTCTCCCTAGGAGGAAGGGTATCCTCTATGTCAGTTCCGTTGGATGATACGATGCATACTTGATTGGAAGGATGAAGGAGAGGTGGTGCACCATGGTAAGTTCCTAACAATGATGGGTCTTTGAAAATTCCTGAACCCATTTCGATGAGTGGGTATGCGTCATGACTCATATGGATGAGAGGGAGAATGTTATCAATGTTGGCAGAAGGGTTAGGCTCGTAATGTGAGACTTGGTCAATGGTAATGATCTTCTCATTATGGGGGAACATCATCATTCGAAAGAAGGAAGAGGCAACTACCTTCATAGCATACATGTAGCTACGATAGAACAAGATATTATAATCGAGTGGGGCATCAATAACTTCAATGTCAATGAGAATGGTCTTGCCCCCGAGTTCTACACGGAAATTTTGGAAGAGCCCTTCAGGAGATGATGGTTGTTTGTATTAAAGATCTTAAGGTAATGGAAAATGGGATGAGTTCCAGGGAACCAAGTTTCTGCCATTTAGATTTGGACATAATGCATGTGGATGCACCTTCATCGATGATGCACCGATGAACTATGATGTTTCAAATTTTTACTGGGATTTGAAAAGAGATCAGAGCGGGAAGGCGAGGTTCTCTGCTGTCGAGATCAAATGTGGTGAGTTGAGTATCCACGAGGTCGACTTCCCCCAAGGTGGAAAGTAATGATTTTTGCTGAGTGGGGAAAGTTTGAAGGACTTCTAAGACTGACATGGCAGCTAGGGATTGTGCTAAGTCATCGATCAAACTATAATTATGAGCTGCTCTAGCTTGTGGGTTGTGGACATTCCTGTGCAATGGGATGCAAGGGATGCGAAGAGGTGTTTCGGTGTTAGTGTGAGGAATTACCAACATGGGTCTCATTGGTGCTGGGTTTGTTTCTGGGGGAGTCGGAGGAGACTCAGCAGGAGCACAGTATTGACGACTGCATGTTTGTAGAAGGATTTCTTCCTCACTGGTGAGGAGGATAGTATGATATGCGAGATTGTTTGGATTGAGATATTGTCCTAACTATGGTGGGGTATGTTGTATATCTTGTTGGGTGTTTATCACACCCTGGTGCGGAATGGGATTCTGCAGCACGATTGGGGGGGGGGTTTGCACGTATTGTTGTGGGGCCTGCTGAGGGGCAGGCGGTGTTGGAGGATGTGGTAGACTGCATGAGTCTTTCATCCATTTAAAATCAATGATTTGGGGACAATGATGAGTATAATGACCAAACACACCACAAAGGGCACAAGGGAAGGTGGTTTTAATAGTATTATTATTTCTCCCTTGACACCTTTTGTTATTTCCCCCCTGGGGGTTCTGATTCCCTTGGTTCTGGTTTCCCCCAGTAGGTTGGTTTTGTTGGGGTTGATTCCCACCTTGGCCTGTGTTGTTATTGTTAATGTTTCTTCCTTTCTTTTTGGCATTTTTCGATGGGTGGGTCAGATTTTCCATATTCAGCTATTTGAAATTTTGATATTGCTGAACGAGAGAGGGTTGAACAAAATTCACCCCAGCATGAGGGTGTAGGGGTGCCATGGGCTATGGAGGACCAGGGAATGGAAAGTATGGATTCTGTGGGAGTTATGATCTGTAAGGTACATAGGAAGGTGTGGTGCTTTCGCTAGTACTTAAAGTATAAGCTGAAGTAGAGGGGGTACTAGAACTTGTTTGGATAGGTGGGTGTATTGGGGGTGCCGGCGGTGGCCCACTGATGGGTGAAGGAATAGAAATAGGGTATGTCTATTGATAAGGGGGTGGGGGGTAATAAGAATTTCCCCCATATGCCAGTGGATATTGAGGTGTTCCATACATTGGTGGTGGTTTGGGTTGAGGACTATGGTGCATGGTATTACCAATCAATTCGTCTACTGAGTGAGACATCCCGGGTTTGTCTTGACCAAATGGCATGGGTTTTGGGAGATCAGAAAGTATTGTGTATAAGTACCCTCATTGTGAATAGATGAGGTCATATTGTTGAGCCTTACTTATGGCTTCCTCTTCGGATTGAGGGAAGGTGGAAGCTACATCTTTACCGAGAAGAGAGACATGTGATATGAGAAACCAATCAAGACACTGTTGTTTGGTTGTTTCAACTTTGCACAAACTACGTTGTCTACGCCACTCATGAATGTGATCAGCGATATGTGTGACTAAGGCTTGTTCGAAATTAGAGAGTAGTTCAAGACCATTGTCATGGCGGATTGGTAATTGAAAGAAGGTCAAAAATGCTTTGGCCAAGGACTTAAAAGTCGCATGGGACCTCGATTTTTCGTATACATACCATTTGGTTGATGGGCTAGTGAATGTGCATTGAAATAATTGTAGTCTGATGGAATCATCCATAATGTTGTTGGAAGATCGCCATAGGTGGAAATTCATGACGTGGTTGGCAAGGTCATCGCCTGCCTTTCCTTCAAACTTGGAGATGTCTGAAGGTAGTTTGGTAGGCATTGCAAGCCATGTGGGGTCATGCAATATAGGATCATTTGTGAGTTTGCTTAGATATGGTATGTTAAGAGAGGCCAAATATGACATCTGTAGTGGGGGGGGGAGGATTATATCTAGCCATGGTGTGAGTGTTCTGTGAACCTAAACCTTGAGGGGGGCTAGGTGGGTTGGTACTTTGTCTTTGAGAGGAAGTTGGCCCCCCGCTTCCTTATAAGGGAGAGCGAGTGGATGGAGGGACTTGGGAAGTGGACCCAAGTAATGTGGAACCAAGCAAAGATGATCCTAAGACAGTGGCACTCACAGGAGTGTGTGAAGGTGGTGCCGATGAGTTGGCAAGAGCAGGAACTCCTCCTAAAATAGGAGGGAGGTTTAGCAAATGTCTAGAATGATGGGGGTTCTGTGGGTCCCCTATGATGTCCGACTTGCTGAGTGGATGTGTGCAAATTGTAATGAGAGAAAATAAACAAGAGCCTTTGTTGCAAATTTTGAACTTTACACGATATATATATCTAAATCAAAATGTAATTAGAAGTGCATCATACATAAAGTGTTTTGAAAAAGAAGCATATATGTGGATAAGTGGGTTTTGTTTGCATGGGGAATAAAAGAAAACAAATGCTCGTGTCCTAAACAATGTAACGTCCTTAATCTCAAATAGCACTGGACCTTCCAATAGTACTCAACAGTGGGGTCTGAAGTCACCGGAAGAGAAACTAGTGAAGGATGAAATAATTAGTTATAATGAGGGGTAAAGGGGGCATATCCCAAAAGAGTTGGTGATATTTCCCAATAGCCACACAAAATCCGATCAAGGTGCAATTGCAACCCACAATTGCCACCTAGGTAGATGTCCTAAAATTTGGTCACTAGGTACCTCGGTCAAAGTGTGGAATTTAGATTTTCAGCCTAAGAAATGGGTCACGGGCTGGTTCTCGTCCAAGAGGTGGGTGCCTCAAGGAGGGACACATAGAACAACCATACCTCGACCTTCAACCCTTCACAGGTATCTCCCTGCCTTATTGTGTTAGTGTTATCCACATTTTTGGTTATCAAGATGATGACATGATAATGACATGATGATGGAAGATCTAACTCTTCTTTAAGATCATTTTCATGAAGAAAGTTACACTTATCAGCTTCT
>JZKD02S2342859.1:385380-414926 GCA_000966675.3 Picea glauca
CTTGTTTTGAGTGGTTTTTTGAGGAGTTACTCAGCATGGCTTTGGCTAGGAAGAGGCATGAGTTGGCCTGATGCCAGGTAAACCTGTATGGTGCATTTTAGGGTTATAACAAAACCCTCCCTGTATGTTATGTTTGTTTGATTACCCTCTAGTCCAATATGGATCCTGTCGTGAAAATTGAACCAAACGGTATCCAAACCCTACTCTTATATGACAATGCTAGAGGAAATTTGGAGAGAAGTGGCTGGCTCATTTTCATTAGGAAGTTTCAGGGTTTCAATTTATAGTTTGCCCAAGAATTCACTTTCTTCTTTGATGGTTGTATAGCGAAAGTTTGTGATGTGCAACTGGAAGTTACCAAAGAGTTTTTTAGTCAAGCCATAGAGTTATCAGCAAGCAATCAAAGATGATTTAAGAATGAAAAAGTGGAAGAAGTTCCCTGAACCCTACTATTTACATCTCAGAAAATAACAAGTTGTGATAAAGGTATGCCCATTTCATTCCTAAAAGCTCGATGGCATGATTTGCTCGCTGTGGTAAAGAAATTTGTTACCTATGAGGGACGTCTCGAGCTTGTATTTTTGTACCATTTGTGTCTGATTATGAGTTTTATGGATTTCCCTTTGAATATTCCATATTACTTACTCAGGAGTCTTTATAAAATGGGGAAAAGATATAAGAAACACCAGTCAGACTCTAGCCTTTTTCATCACGGCCTAGTTAAAATCCTGCTCATACATCAATTAGAGTCACAGAATGATAGTTGGGATTCGTTCATAACCCGAAATGGCTATGGTAACCCTGATTTGGGTGAGGTAGATAAAATCATTGTAGAGGAGACCCTTTTCCACCCGACGACATCTCTTTCACCTCCCCAGATGTGTGTCTCTTCCCCTAATAGCGAACCCTTCATCGATCCCAACGTCATTGAATAGGCATGTCAGCATATTATACATCCAACTGACTCTGTTAAAAAATTAAAGAAACCTATAGGGAAGAGATCTAAGGGAAATCTTGATATCAATTTTAAAAACAAAAGAGCTGGCAGGCTAATTTCTAGGAGACTTTGTAATAAGTCGAATGCTCATCCGAGTTCAATCAATATGATCGAAGTTCATGAAAGCTCAGACTCTAAAATTGAGAGATTCCTTGCAAAGGAAGACCCTATATCATTCGAGCCACACCCTGATCGACCCTATAACTTTGTTGATAATCTACCTCCCTGTTTGAAAGACAATCCGGAGTTTCCTGGTGTCAAGCTTTGTAATGAATCTACTATTCATATGGAGGGCGCTCCGGTCCACAATCTTGTTTGTTCTAATGAAACGACCACACAGTCAAAGTGTGAGGTCTGTCTATCATGAATTGATAGATATTATACTGATATCCCAGTTCTACAGTCACGGGTTAAGGTTTTAAAAGATCAGGTCGATGTTTTAATGAGCAAAAACTTGAGGCTCGAGTCAGTTATTCAAGGCAAGGAAAAACGGATGAAGACCACATGTCATGTGATATTTAAAAACATTGAGGCTACTACAGCCATTGTAAATTCCAAGATTTCATTATACGATTTGATTGCATGGTTAGAGGTATGATATTTTAAATTAATAGCATGTTTGCTTTCATTCTTAAGTTAGATTATTTGGTTTGTTGAATAAACTATATTTCATTATTAAATTAGTCTGCTTTATTCCTTAAATAAAATGAGATTTCATTTACTATTATAACTAGCTATAGAATCGCAAGATTCTGTAACCAGTTATGTTAATTTGAATTGTGTAAATTAATGACAGAAAATATATCTGAAATCTTTCTATTTTCCTTTTCTTTCGGGATATTCAGGGGTCCATGATTTCAAAATTGATCTGAGGCACTCTTAAGACCTTCCAGTCATATCTATGATGTATTTTGAGTGAACATAAATGAACTGTTGTTAGTTTTTTAAGATTTAGTAGGATTAGGGTGGTTTCATCCCCCTTTATTTTTTAAACAAATATTTGATCTCAGGAACAGAAACAGTTATATCTCATGAGGCCTTTATAAACCTATTATTTTGTAAACAAAGGCATCTTGACCCGGGGCTTATTATGAATAGTTTATACTTGAATTTAGACATAATCAATATTTACTTTGTGCTTTAGTCATCTGTGAATGTGGTTATGATCTATATTTTGTTTATCTTGATAATTGAATGACTGCATATAGATTTAGTCTTCGCAAGTTGTTTTGGTTGTCAAGATAGTTTTCTTCATGATTCATGATTTTATGCTTCATTTTTAGCAAAACAATTGAATGATATTTCAATTCATGTTATGAGGTTTACCTTACATATGTCGATTGATTAAATGCAGGCTGTAACTGTAGGATTTATCCCATGTGTTATCGCTTGTGATCTATTATATCACTGTAATTATTTTACGTCTTATTGTTTTATCAATTAAATACACCAGTCAACGCACAATTTGGCCTTTTCACCAAACAGTGTTAAGATGCACAACAAATTTATCTCATGGATGGACTGATGCATGATTTACTCAAACAGTTGGACACATACTCTTCAAATGATTAATAGGTTAGTTTGCTCTTTTATTTCATTTGCTTGCTTATTATAGAATTTTTTATATATAGTATAATTTTCACTATCTATATCTTCCTCTTTGATTAAGTAGTTTACTATTTGATCTTGTGAATGCATATAAACAAGAAAACAAATAAAAAACAAATAGTACTTTTTCTTTCTTTATTATTGTCGTTAAAAGAACCATTTTACATTTGATTTTCTATGAGTTCAGATTAAAACTCATTATTTGTATATGTTGTATATATGATAAATAGAACTATTATATAAATATTAATTAGATACACTGCATATATATATTTAGATGTACATACATATTTCAGCGATTATTATTTAGTAATTTATTGCATTTCTTTTAGTTATTTTTCGCTTCCCTTAGGACTTTAGATTGGCCAATGGAGCCATTAAACTCATCAGAGTGAATTAATCCAAACGGCTTGGGTTAATTGGACAACTCCGGACTGGATTCACTCTTCCAGTTGACGAGCAGTCAATTTCACCCATCAACAAATGGTGCTAGAAGGAGGGCATGAATACTATTAATGGCACGAGGAGGTCGCAAGACTCCTCCCCCACCTACCTGCTCACCTATAGTAACAAGAAGTCATTATAAGGACAACATTGTCCCTCAAACAACAACCACATCAAATGACAATCCACAGATAACCATTGAACCAATAACTCCAAACCCCCCAGGGGCCGACGTACAAGAAATTGTTCATCAATCCCTCATAAGGACACATAGTGCCTTGGCTCATATCAAAATTTGTCTAATCAAGTCATATATTTGAGAAGATCATCTAAAGAAGCTCCTTCAAGAAAAGGGCCTTACAAACCCCCTTTTAGAAATCCTTTTCCCACAAACTGGCCTAACTCAAATTCTGAAGGCCTAAATCTAGAAACCTTACAGTTTTCTATTCAGACGATTCTAGAGGCACATGATAACTTGATTCCTCCCGAGATTTCTGAAGACATGGCTGAATAAGAGATAGTGGAAGAGGACGAATCCTCTCCCAACATTTTCGGGCATTTTTCGGATAGCATTTTTCAAGCTAATTTTGAAATAGTGCATCCTTACAATACTAGGAGAAAGACAACAAATACATCTTCTTCTGAAATTGTAACTAATTCACCTGCAAAATAGTCTAAATCAATTGAAACTAAACAGAATTCAACAGACCCAAGTTTAGACTATGATTTGATTGAGGATCTAAAAAAACTTAGAGCTAACATTTATGTTTATGAATTATTAAAATTCCCTTTTATTCTACAAAAGATGTTGTAGAATATTGCAAAAAACAACAAAAACACCAATCTGAACAACAACAAAGTTGTTGAAAACAACCCCAAAAAACCTCAAAAGGTCTCTGCCAAAATGACGTCAGAGTCTTCTGATAAAAGAGACCTTGCTGTAAAAAGTGTAACAAATGTAGATAAAATAGTTTTAGGGGTTGTGACTAAAAAAAAGAAAACTTTTGTTATTAATACTCATAGAAATGTCCCACCCTTTTTGTTGACTTTTGAAATTTTAAATAGGAATGTACATAACTATATGGTAGATTCAGGTGCATCGTCAAACGTAACGCCTTGGTCTGTCTGCCAAAAAATCAATGCTGAAGTTCAACCTTCCAGCCTGAAGATTATTCAACTTGATCAAACTAGTGTTAAAGTAATAGGTGAATTAAAAAATGTGCTTATCAGATTATCATTTAATCCTAAAGTCCATCAAGTTATTGATATTATTGTCATAGATATCCCAGAAGTATATGGTTTGTTTTTAAGTAGAGATTGGTCTGAACAACTACATGGCTATTTTGCAACGGATTGGTCTCACTTGTGGCTGCTCGAGAATGGAAAGCCTAACATAATCAAGGTAAATTGTGAGCATTATCTTAAGTTCACGGTAACCGATTTAAATGATCCTAATGAACCATTCACTTCTTCCGCCAATTCACCTGAAATACAAGGGATGGACACTTTTTTCAGCAATTTCATGGTTGAAACTTCTACCATTACTGACCCGAAACAACAATCCAAAATTATGACATGCACACATTCAAAAGTCTTCTCTCAGTGGTCACATGCACCTGACAAAAATCAAATATGGTATCTTTACTTCGATGGATCCAAATCTAAGGAAGGAGATGGTGTAGGGTGCATGATAATTGATATATCCAGTAACAAAACTTTGATCGCTTGTTGGTTAGAATTTGAATGCACAAACAATATGGCCGAATACAAGGCACTCCTGCAAGATCTCAGGAAAGCATTATATTTGAGGATTCAAAATTTCACTATCTTTGGTGATTCATAAATTGTGGTTAGAGAGGTAAAAAATTCTATCCACTATTTATCTCCACACCTGAAAAGCTATCAGACTGAGGTATGGAATTTAATGAACAATTTTTCTGCGTTTAACATTAATTCTATTCCCTGATTGAATAATTCTGAGGCTGATTTGTTAGCTAATGTCGCCTCTAAACTTTTTCCTGTAGATGGCCTTTCTCCAAATGTGTTTTCTGTCGAATTGTTGTTCAGACCATCCGTCCTGGACAACATCACAAATTGGAGAGTCTTCGATAATGATCAACAGATCATCAGTTTTTTGCACATGGAAGAGACTTTCCAAGGCCCAGTCATCAACAAAGGTACCCACGATGAAAACCTTTGCAATTTTATGGTAATACCAGATCCAAGATCCCTGGAGACTACATCGGATATGGTAAACTCTATCCCAAAATATGTGGTTAGATTAGAAAAAATTTATGATCTTCACGATAAATTCAGAAAATCAATGAATTGTAAAACGAATAGTTCTTCCTTGACACATGAAAAAGTAAATCTAGGAACTAACCCACAGTGCATCAATTTGGGGTTGGGATGTTCTGAGAAAGAAAAGACAGCATTTATTGAGTTGTTTAAGGAATTTAAAGATGTCTTTGCTTGGAAGTACGATGATTTAAAAACCTTTGATCCTAACATCATACAACACATTATCCCCATGAAACCCCAAAGAAAACCTTTTCAACAGAAATCAAGAAAGATGCACCCAAAACTTGAACCGACAGTCAAGAAAGAACTAAACAAACTCTTGAATGCTAAAATAATCTTCCCGGTAAGACATACCCAATAGGTCTCTAATCTTGTCCCTGTGAGGAAGAAGAGTGGTGAAATCCAACTATGTGTCGATTTCCAAAATTTAAACCGAGCGTCGGATAAAGACAACTGCCCCATCCCTCCCATGGAACAGATCCTTGAACAAGTATCTGGTTTTGAAAGATTATCTCTACTAAATGGTTTTTCAGGGTATAACCAAGTCCTTATGTCTCCCCCAGATCATCTCAAAACCACTTTTTGTACTCCATGGGGTACTTACTCTTATAGGAAGATGCCCTTTGGGCTCATAAATGTCGGTGCCACTTTTCAGAGAGTGATGGATATCGCTTTCCACGGCTTAATCAATCAATCTGTAGTAGTTTATCTAGATGATGTCACTATCTTCTCAAAAAATAAAGGAGATCATCTAGATCATCTAAGATCTATTCTACAGTGATGTCGTAAGTACGACATTTCTTTAAATCCTAAAAAAATTGTCTTCACAGTAGAACAAGGTAAGCACCTCAGATTCATTGTATCAAATGAAGGGATGATTATTGACCCTGAAAGGACCCAAGTCATTTCAAAACTGCCCCCTCCCTCTTCCAAAAAGTCCATGCAATCTTTCTTAGGTCAAATAAACTTTGTTAGGAGGTTCATCCCCAGCTTTTCAGAAATGGTCAGACCATTACAAAATTTAATAAAAAAGGATGTACAGTACCATTGGGGACCTTTAGAAAGTCAGGATTTTGACTCAATAAAAAAGGCTATAGTAGATGCTCCTTCTCTAATGAGCCCTGATTTTTCATGAGACTTCACCCTCTACACGTTTTCCTTTGATCGGTCTTATGCTGTTGTCCTAACCCAAAAGAATTTTGAAAACAACGAAGTCCCAATTGTCTTTATGAGCTCAACCTTTAAGGGAGGAGAACTTAATTACCCAACAGTAGATCAACAGGCCTATGTTGTTCTTAAAGCGGTAAAACACTTCCGATCTTATCTATTGAAATCCAGGACAAAAATCATTGTCCCTTACCCTGCTGTCAGAAATTTGTTAGTATAGAAAGAACGGAGTGAAAAAAGGGAAAACTGGGTCAACTCCTTACAAGAATACGACATAGAAATTACCCCAGCACAAATTGTTAGAGGCCAAGGTTTATGTAAATTGGTTGTTGATTCAGCTATAGGGTAGCAAAATGAAACTAATATGTTAATTCAAGATCAACACAATCAAAATCAAATCTGCTATGCACAAAACCTTACTAGTCCTTGGTATGATGACATCAAGTTTTATCTTATGCATGGATCAACTCCCCGGCACCTTGATCCAAAAAAGAGGAGAGCATTGAGGTTTAAATCTATTTCTTTTCAGCTAGTAAATGATATTTTGTTTCACCAAAATTTTGATGGAATACTTATGCGCTGTCTTGAAAAACATGAAGCAGAAAAAATCTTATTGGAATTACATGCAGGGGAAGCTGGTGGGAATTTTGGTGGAGACACCACTTCCCACAAAGTATTAAGAGCAGGTTATTACTAGCCTACTCTTTTGAAAGACACCCATGCCTTATGTCACAAGTGTGTAATCTGCCAAAAGGCATCTGGACGAGTACAAAAACCAACATTCCCGCTGCAACCAGTTTCGGTAGACTCCCCTTTTTAGCAATGGGGCCTCGATATTATAGGCCCAATTAACCCAACATCCTTGCAGTATCATAAATACATCATAATAGCCACAGATTATTTCACCATATGGTCTGAGGATGCACCATTAAAAGCTGTAAACACCAGCTAGGTAATATCCTTCCTGAATTCAAATATTATCACTCGTTTCGGTATTCCTGAATGCCTAGTATTTGATAATGCTTCCTATTTTTCATCTCTCGAAATGAGTGATTTTTCTTTAGAGAAAGGAATAAAATTAAAATAATCTGCCATTTATTACCCCCAAGGAAATGGTTTGGTTGAATCAACTAATAAAAACATGATCAAGATCATCAAGAGAACGGTCTCCGAAAATCATAAAAACTAGCATAACGCACTATTTAATGCAATCTGGGCTGATAGGGTAACTCCTAAAACTATTGTTGGTAATTCCCCTTTTTTTCTCATTTACGGCAGGGAAGCAATTCTTCCACCACATGTCCTTCTTCCATCTCTGCAGTTATCACAGAAGGTGGAAGAAGAAAATTGTCCTCCCTTGGAAAGTCGGATTAACGCTTTGTTGAAGTTAGAGGAAGTAAGGGCTCAAGAAAAACAAAAATTGGATCAACATCAACTCATTGTTAAAAATTGGTTTGATTCCAATTCTGCCTCTGACAGAAATTTTGAGGTAGGCAATCTTGTCCTTAAGTGGGACAAACCTCATGAGGGGAAAGGAGAACATACTAAGTTTCAAAACCTGTGGTTGGGACCATTTTTAATTGCCAAAAAACTAGGTCCCAGTTCCTTTCGCCTATAGAATTTAGAGGGATAGCCAGACACCTTCCCAGTGAATGGCCAAGCTCTCAAAAAGTATTTTACCCGATGACTCTCCCATACACCTTTTGTAAATATTTTATGTTTTGTTTTCCTTGCTGTTTGTTTTTCTTTTCTAGTTTGTTTTTGTTTTTATTTCTGTTTATCGGTCTTTCTTTTTGAAACAAACATGCCTGCACCACGGGCTAGCTCAGACAAAGAAAATAGAATACTTCCCCTCGAAAATAGCTACTAAAGGTTGTCAGAACATTAATTGTTGTATTTCTCTGAAATTGTAGCCTGGTTAAAGATGACTTTTTGTTTGAAAGATGTTTTCTCAGTTTCAATCTGCACTTGAAAATATTCACCACCATCTTTAAAAATCTTTCTACGTTGTCCCTGCTCTTTAAGAGAACAACTCAATGACGTCTCCCCATCCTTGAAAATTGGTTTTATCAATGAACTATTTTTCATATCTTGATGAAGGTTTGCTAGAAAAATTTAAAGGCTTGTGGAAATATTAAGTTGTGTTAAAAAACTGGAATTTTCAGCGTCACCCCGCTCTATTGAATATATTTAAAACTATGTGAATAAACTCTCAGAGAGCTTTGGGAAGTGTTTGTAAACCTATCGAGACACTGAACAGGTTTGTTGGCAGCGGGTAAATGCATACATGACGCCAAGATAACTTTGCCAGGGTATTGAATAGGCCTGTTGGCAGCGAAGCGATGTCAGGTAAAAGAAAATTCTCAGGTATAAACTCTGTGTTGGCCATAAGCATCCTTCGTTCTCATTTGAAATTTTTTGGATAGGATACAGACATTAGAGTGGGTTAATTGACATCCCTGTCGAGGCTATGGACACCTGCTGGCAGCAGTGGCCCTGTCAACAGTATTGGAGAGTTTAACTTAACATCGTGGCTTTCTTTTGCCAAGTTTGTCACCAGTTTTCGTTTCTTTAAAAATAAAAGTTATCTGAAACTGGACTGCGTCATGATTATTTAAGATGTTCAAATGAATTTTCAGTTGTTCTTTGAATTGAAGTTTTTCAGATTTTTCTAACCTAAACTCATTCGTGTAACAGAGATAATTGTTTTTCCCAGCATGTCACCATTGTTGGCAGAAATAATATAATTGTTATTTTTATTTAAATGATCTACATAGCTGCCTACACAAGGTCATGAAATTTTATTATTCTTCATGAGTAGTTTTTGAAACGATAGTTGTAAGTTGTCGCTTTTACCTATTGTCTATTCATGCTTTGTTTTCATGACTGAAAGCATGAAAACTCGGGACTGTGATTACCATTATGAATTAAAATTTCATTGAAGGCAAATTGTTCATATAGTTTATTATGGAGTTTTGATTCCTTTCCATGAAGATGTTACTCTCTTTGTTTTGATCTTTTTTCCAAGCATGCTTAAGAGAATGATGGTTTTATGAGCAAAGCCACCCCCATGATTTGATTTTTGTATAGTTTTGGTTTGATTCTTGGCTATGTTTCTTTTACAAAACTTTTGATTTTTTGATTTTTGACTTACCCAAACTTTGTAATCAAACCCATGATGCATGCACTTATTTTCATTTTAATGATTTCATCCTAGCTCGTATTGAATGCAAAGGTGGCATACGATTTGCAAACTACCATCATTTCTAAGGATGGCCTTGGGTTTCGCAAACCTCCTTCGCATGCATTTTAATTAAGCGTCCATCCCATCGTATGGGTCTTTACAGTGTTCATTGTTGGGCTCAGGGTTATGGATCTGTTTTGTTTTCACAAACCCTCCATGTATGATGTGCTTGTTTGATTACCCTCCTTTCCAGTACAGCTCCTATCATGAGAATTGAACCAAACGGTATCCAAACCCTACTCTTATACAATGATGCCAGAGGAGATTTGGAGAGAAGTGGCTGGCTCATTTTCATTAGGAAGTTTTAGGGTTTCAATTTACAGGTTGCCCAAGAATTTGCTTTCTCCTTTGATGGTTGTAGAGTGAAAGTTGGTGATGTGCAACTGGAAGTTACCGAAGAGTTTCTGAGTCAAGCCATAGGGTTACCAGCAAGTGGTCAAAGTTGGTTTAAGAAAGAAAAATTGGAAGAAGTTCCTTGGACCCTGTTGTTTCATCTTGGAAAATAACAAGCTATGATAAAGGTATGCCCATTTCATTCCTAAAATCTTGGTGGCACGATTGGCTCGCTGTGGTAAAGCAATTTGTTACCTGTGAGGGATGTTTTGGGCTTGTATTTTTGTACCATTTGCGTCTGCTTATGATTTTTATGGATTTCCCTTTGAATATGCCATATTAATTACTCAAGAGTCTTTATAAAATGGGGAAAAGATACAAGAAACACCGGTCAGACTCTAGCCTTTTTCATCACAACCTAGTTAAAATCCTGCTCATACATCAATTAGAGTTACAGAATGATAGTTGGGATTCATTCATAACCCAAAATGGCTATGGTAACCCTGATTTGGGTGATGTAGATAAACTTGTTGTAGAGGAGACCCTTGTCCACCCAACGACATCTCTTTCACCTCCCTAGATGTGTGTCTCTTCCCCTAACAACGAACCCTTGATCGATCCCAAGGTCATTGAATAGGCATGTCAGTAGATTATACATCCAACTGACTGTGTTAAAAACTTAAAGAAACCTACAGGGAAGAGATCTAAGGGCAATCTTGATATCAATTTTAAAAACAAAAGAGTTGGCAGGCTAATTTCTAGGAGACTTTGTAATAAGTCAAATGCTCATCCGAGTTCAATCAATATGATCGAAGTTCACGAAATCTCAGACTCTAAAATTGAGAGATTCCTTGCAGAGGAAGATCCTTTGTCATTCGAGCGACACCCTGATCAACCCTATAACTTTGTCGATAATTTACCTCCCTGTTTGAAAGACAATCCAGAGTTTCCTAGTGTCAAGATTTGTAATGAATATACTAATCATATGGAGGGCGCTCCGGTCCACAATCTTGTTTGTTCTAATGCAACCACCACACAGTCAAAGTGTGAGGTCTGTCTATCATGGATTGATAGATATTATACTAATATCCCAATTCTACAGTCACGGGTTAAGGTTTTAAAAGATCAGGTCGATGTTTTAACGAGTTAAAACTTGAGGCTTGATTTAGTTATTCAAGGCAAGGAAAAATGAATGAAGACCACAGGTCATGTGATATTTAAAAACATTGAGGCTGCTACAGCCATTGTAAATTCCAAGATTTCATGATACAATTTGATTGCATGGTTAGAGGTATGATATTTTAAATTAATAGCATTTTTGTTTTCATTCTTAAGTTGGATTATTTGGTTTGTTGAATAAACTATATTTCATTATTAAATTAGTCTATTTTATTCATTAAATAAAATAAGATTTCATTTACTATTATAACTAGCTACAGAATCGCAAGATTCTGTAACCAGTTATGTTAATTTGAATTGTGTAAATTAATGACAGAAAACATATCTGAAATATTTGTATTTTCCTTTTCTTTCGGGATATTCAGGGATCCATGATTTCAAAATTGATCTGAGGCACTCTTAAGACCTTCTAGTCATATCTATGATGTATTTTGAGTGAACATAAATGAACTGTTGTTAGTTTTTTAAGATTTAGTAGGATCAGGGTGGTTTCATCCCCCTTTATTTTTTAAACAAATATTTGATCTCAGGAACAGAAACAGTTATATCTCATGAGGCCTTTATAAACCTATTATTTTGTAAACAAAGGCATATTGACCTGGGGCTTATTGTGAACAGTTTATACTCAAATTTAGACATAATCAATATTTACTTTGTGCTTTAGTCATCTGTGAATGTGGTTATGATCTATATTTTGTTTATCTTGATAATTGAATGACTGCAGATAGCTTTAGCCTTTGCAAGTTGTTTTGGTTGTCAAGATAGTTTTCTTCATGGTTCATGATAATTGAATGACTGCAGATAGCTTTAGTCTTTGCAAGTTGTTTTGGTTGTCAAGATAGTTTTCTTCATGGTTCATGATTTTATGCTTTAGTTTTAGAAAAACAATTGAATGATATTTCAATTCATGTTATGAGGTTTACCTTACATATGTCGATTGATTAAATGCAAGATGTAACTGTAGGATTTATCCCATGTGTTATCGCTTGTGATCTATTATATCACTGTAATTATTTTGCGTCTTATTGTTTTATCAATTGAATACACCAGTCAATGCACAGTTTGGCCTTTGCACCAAACAGTGTTAAGATGCACAGCAGATTTATCTCATGGATGGACTGATCCACGATTTACCCAAACAGTTGGATGCATACTCTTCAAATGATTAATAGGTTAGTTTACTTTTTTATTTCATTTTCTTTCTTATTATAAAAGCTTTTATATATAGTATAATTTTCGCTACCTATATCTTCCTGTTTGATTAAGTAGTTTAATATTTGATCTTGTGAATGCATATAAACAAGAAAACAAATAAAAAACAAATTGTACTTTTGCTTTCTTTATTACTGTCATTAAAAGAACCATTTTACATTCGATTTTCTATGAGTTCAGATTAAAACTCATTATTTGTATATGTTGTATATATGATAAATAGAACTATTATATAAATATTAATTAGATACACTGCATATATATATTTAGATGTACATATGTATTTCAGCGATTATTATTTAGTAATTTATTGCATTTCTTTCAGTTATTTTTCTCTTCCCTTAGGACTTTAGATTGGCCAATAGAGCCATTAAACCCATCAAAGTAAATTAATCCAAATGGCTTGGGTTAATTGGACAACCCCGGACTAGATTCACTCTTCCAGTTGATGAGCAGTCAATTTCGCCCGTCAACACGCTTATAAAAATTGATTAGACATTTTTATCTTTTTTGGTAGAAAACCTACATTAGATTAGTCGTAGAGCATTGGAATAGGTGTGAAAGATAACTTTCCAAAGCTACAAACAAACATAGTATCTTGTGATAGGAAGAGTTAAATCCACTTACTACATTTTGTCCTGTGAATCCCTTCTAACATAAGGGTCAATCACGAGGTCGCATTGAGACTGGCATATTTACTCACCTTTCTTTGTTGGTCTTTGTGTAGAGATTACGTGTATTATGGGGGTCGCTTGAGAGGTATACCCACAATGATGAGTGGAAACCTTTCAAGTTGATTTCAGGCTAGATACCCTAGGATCAGACTGTCGATTGTTTCCCCAGGCATCGTTGTAGTGATTGGTAAACTTAGTGGCCTATATCTTTAGGGTCTTTACACAAGGTGACTGTGGAGGGGAAAGTCTTCACGGTACCTAGAATCGACGTTGGCCAAAATCCTCGGGCTCCTTGGAGGGTATACCCACAATTATGTGTGGGAGCTTGAACCAGGGTGTAAGTCCGTTAACCAGGTCATCAACGTAACATTTCCACCTTCTCTATCTCACCCCCTTCCTACATTGTTCTTGCAACGTTGGATTTCATCACCAACTAGTGTGCTCATTGTGAGAAGGTTTTGTTTGCTTGCTTGCTTACTAGATTTTTAGCATGTGTTGTTTGTTCTCCCTTGTGGACTCTAGATTGGATTTTTGTTTTTAATGGCGTCAGTTCCAAAAATGACCAATGAAGGAACCTCTACTCCAGGGGAACCTTTTATTTTTACTTCTTACGAAAGCATTGGTCCTCCTCACATCGCTACTTTGAGCCTTCCAGGTCTCACAATTGGATTACCGGTATGGTTTTTTTCCACTCAGGTAATCCCGAATGTAGTAAGTGCTTCGGTCATAAGCACTTACCTCCAAAAGCATAAACCTCATGTTGATCCTTCACCTTCTTCACCAGTAAGGTCTTCTTCACCTTCTTCACTTGCAAGGTTGCCTTCCATTTCATATTCTTCATCGAGTGAAAGTTATAAAGCTAGTAACCCAATGAATAAGAAGAAGAAGAAAATAAATATTAAGAAGAATAAATATAAACAAGGGTCAAAACATCCAACCACTATCAAACATGTTGGAAAACAACTAGTTACTGTTAATCGTGTTGGGAGTGTTGATGATGTCAAGATCACCCAAACAACTCGTAAGCCCAAGTACCTTTCTAGGATTTGTAAGGGTAGCCATGTTCTTAAGGATTTCCCTGGTCTATCCAAGGTTATCAAAGTATGTTCTACACACCCTGACCAACCCATGTCGTCAGCCTCTAAACAACATGTTGATGACCTCCCATCAACTAGTCATGATATCGCTGGGAAGAAGAAAAGTAGAGACAATTTCCTTTGGATGTTATGAAAAGGGAATCATCTAACTCATCTTTTCCCTCATATGGAAGAAGCCTCAAAATTCCTGGAAGACATGACTATTTCACAGCCTCAACTTCCAACTGCTTATCGCAAGCTTTCTCTCAAACCACCTGTAGTTGATGGAATGATCAATCCAGTTCCTCTGTCGATCAATCTGGTTGATCAAGTGGTCAATCTGGTCACATCCTCGGTTGAAACAGTAGACCAAGTGGTTGATCCAACCCCATCCTTGGTTTATCCCACTCTCCCATTAGAGAGTGAAACCCAAGCAGTCGATCCTTTTCCAAGCATCGATCCCATTCTCCCCTTGGAGAATGCAACCCAAGTGGTCGATCCAATCTTGTCATCGGTCGATCCTACTCTCCTACTCGATATTAAACCCAATACTTCCCATGTTTTTCTCACTGATACAGACTCTTCCATGTCGGGGGGTATTCCTCCTTCTCCCATGAAACCCCCTCCAAGTAATGAGGCCATCCTTTTTAATCGGGGTGTGCTCACTAGACCTCATATTCCCTCTCACATTCCTTTCCATATTACAGTACAGGTTTGTGGTTGAGATGTTCCTCAGACACTGATAGATGAAGGTGCATCAGTTAGCATTTTTTCCTCTTTTTCTTGGCAAGATTTGGGTTTTCCTCTGCTTGTTCCAGTTACGCAGAATCTGTTAGATTTTAACAGAAGAACTAGTCAACCTTTAGGGACCCTTCCTCAGTTTCCTATAACTTTGGGAGGGAAAATTATCTTCATTGATGTCACGGTAATCCAAGACCCCTTGGATTTTTCTTTACTCCTTGGGCGAGATTATGTCTATGCCATGAAATCTATTGTGTCTACTCTTTTTCGTGTGATATCTTTCCCTCATGATGGACGAGTTGTGACTGTTGATCAACTTTCATTCATTTATCCCCAATGGATTGCCTCCCTAAATCATTCTTATATGTATATGGTATCACCCCCACCACAGGTCAATTATGTGGCGTTGTCGCCCATGGCTTCAACTCCTGATGACTTAGATCCAGTAGTTGACATGGTGATATCTTCGATAGGGTTGTTAGAGCCTGATCTCTTTACTCCTATCACAACCCTCTACATGGTGTCCTTCCAGAGTGTGTTTCTTCCTTCCAGTGAAGACCTCTTGGAATCCATGACCAAGTTTTGTCCTTTGACATAGTGTCATTCCGGAGCATTGTCCTCTTGGAATCCATGATCAAGAAGAGAGACTTTGAGGATAGTTTTTGCATCTCTAAGGCAACCTCACTAAAAAATGAAACAGAGGTATTTGAGCATGGTTTTCTGATTTCAAGCTCGTTAAAAAATGAAACCACTTTCGAGGATATTTTTTGCGTCTCTGAGGAAACCTCGTTAAAAAATGAAACATAGGTCTTTGAGCATGGTTTTTTGATTTCAAGCTCGTTAAAAAATGAAATAGAGGTCTTTGAGCATGGTTTTTTTATTTCAAGCTCGTTAAAAAATGAAACCACTTTCGAGGATAGTTTTTGCGTATCTGAGGCAACCTTGTTAAAAAATGAAACAGAGGTCTTTGAGCATGGTTTTTTGATTTCAAGCTCGTTAAAAAATGAAACCACTTTCGAGGATAGTTTTTACATGTCTGAGGCAACCTCGTTAATAAATGAAATAGAGGTCTTTGAGCATGGTTTTTTGATTGCAAGATCGTTAAAAAATGAAACCACTTACGAGGATATTTTTTTTCATCTCTGTGGCAACCTCGTTAAAAAATGAAATAAAGGTTACAAGCATAGTTCTTGTTTCTATGTCAAGCTCATTAAAAAATGAAATAGTTTTCCCCCTCTCTATTTGAGTCAAGTCCTTTGTCTAGTATTTTAAGATTCATTTTCTCCACCTTTGTTGTTGGATGAAATGAATCTTGGGGGGGAATACTTTCAGCCTCTGGACTTCATGCTGAAGTAGAGCCACTAGTTTCTTAAGCTGGGGGCTAAGTACCAACCATCCATGTGTTATGTGTTGGGAAGTCCAATCATAGTTTTCTATGGTTCAAGCTTGTGTAAAAATGAAACCACTTACCTCAAGCATAGTTTCCTCTGGTTCAAGATTGTGTAAAAATGAAACCAGTTCCAAGCATAGTTTTGTTTTGTTTTAAAGATTGCATAAAAATGAAAACAATCCCAAGCTTAGTCTTTGTTCTTTCTCTTGCTCGTATTTGTTATTTCTTGTGCTCGTAATTTCCCTCACACTTGTTAATGGTTCTCATCATTGATCGGTAATCAAGTGGTTTCTACCATGTTCGACTTCAGCACATGTATTCACATGGTTAGATTTGTACTATAGAGTGGTGGAGATGAAGACCCTGGATATTTTATGATAGATCCAGGTTGTGTTAGAGTATATCCAGTGTTCTGTTACATAGATCCACATTGTATGTATGGTGGCTATGTTCAAATTTGATTCTTTAACACATAGATCCACAGTGTATTTTTGGTGGCTATGTTCAGATTTGAGTCATATTGGCATGGATCCACAGTGTATGTTTGGTGGCCATGACCTATCTTACTTGACATGGATCTTTGCATGTAGACATTTATGCTCTGAGTCATTTGTATTCTGAGTATGGGAATTCCTACCTCAGTGATGATGTATTATTGTACTGTATTTCCATGTTTGTTGGCAGGTTTCCTACCGACTGTTCCTTGTTCCCTACACACACTCGACAAAGTATTTCATCTATCACTCTGTTCTAACTTCATACTTTGGGGGGCTTTCTGATACACATTATTTTCATCATCCCTATGACCGTTAATGATGTAAACCTATCTTTTGCCTTTAGAGGGGTCAGTGGCTTGAGTTCCTGAAGAAAGAAGAGAGAAGAACTTTTCCTAAGAAAAGAAGTTGCATTCTCCTTTGTAAAAACCCTATTAAAGAGGATGTTCATAGGTTTCTATATAGGTATGGTGTGAGAATGAATAATTCTCGCAAGCTTCACCATAGTTGGGTTGCAAGAGGTTCACAGGTTTCACTATAAGAAGGGTGCGCGAATGCTCATATGTGGGAAAAACAAGCATCTTCACGATGCTTCTAGAAGGAGAAACTTCCATGGTGAGGTGGCATTTGAATGGTTTGGATCTTACTTACTTTCATGATTTAGTGGGATCATTCGAACCTCCTCACCTTATCCTCTTCAGCGTATAAAAGGAGGGGAGCTCTCATGGAGAAAGTTAGTTGTTTTTGTCTTGGGATTGTTAGCTTAGTTAGAGTGGCTTTGAGATTTTCTTTGTCAAGATAGATTGTGAGTAGCTATCAGATCCATGGTCTCATAATCCTTAGAGCAAGAAGTGTGTGGGGAATGAAGGACAGTTGGAAAGGACCTTACAACATCAAGTCCATGGTTGTAATCTCTCTTTCACATTTAATATGATATAGTAATATGATTCTTTCCTATAAAGCTTGTTGTGTTTTATTGTATGATTCATTGATCACATACATAGGTTTATATTGAGTTTATGCTATTACTATCACTTTGGTTGGTTGCGTTATTTTGCGGGATCATCATTGTATGAGCATTGGAACAGAGCTAGGATGTCGATGGCAAGAGGAAGCGACGTTTAAATGGTATGTCAACTATCCCTCTTTAGTTAATAAATTCAATATCTAAAACTTAAAGAAAGGGTCATGTTCTGGTGTGTTTTGTTCTATATCTAGGTGGTATCCACACCTACTGATTTATCTAATAACACCCCTCCACAGTCACCTTGTGTAAAGACCCTAAAGAGATAGGCCACTAAGGTTACCAATCACTACAATGATGCCTAGGGAAACAATTGACAGTCCGATCCACGCACAAGGGCAGGGTATCTAGCCCAAAATCAACTTGAAAGGCTTCCACTCATCATTTTGGGTATACCTCTCAAGCAACCCCCATAATACACGTAATCTCTACACCAAGACCAACAAAGCAGGGTGACTAACTCAGCCAGCCTCAATGCAACCTCGTGATTGACCCTTGTGTTAGAAGGGCTTCCCAGGAAAAAATGTAGTAAGTGGATTTAACTCTCCCTATCACAAGATACTATGTTTGTTTTCAGCTTTGGAAAGTTATCTTTTATACCTATTCCAAATCCCTATGACTAATATAATGTAGGTTTGCTACCAGAAAATATAAAAATGTCTAGTCATTGTTTTATAAGTGCTTTATTTTATGGCTATTGTTACTCAATAGGAAAATGGCGTGAACAATATGGTGTTTTGACCGACTCGAAAGTTATGCAAAGAGATGAAGATGCAATCTTTTCATTTCTATGAAAGCTATGCTATGAGAAGGAGAAAACATTTATCATTCCCATATACACAATGTACCAAAATATATTAAACTCATCAATATCGAGATTCTAAAGAAATGGGAAAAAGGTATTGTACACCAATGCATGATTCATGGCCTCCCCTGGCCATGAGGGGGGAAATTTTTCATAATTTAAGATCAAAAAATGCCAAGAATCATGCAATTCTACTAGTTCAAATGCAAGGATGCCCCCAATCCAATATAAAGCAAGAAATTAAATCTTTTTGTTTCAAAAAATTCACTAAAAGCAATAATGAACTTTCTTAAAACAAAGAAACCCAAACTAAAAGTTTTCTTTTAAAGAAAACTATTCAAAAGAAATCTGATCTTTCCCTAAACAATTCTAAAGAAAACATGGGATTTGGAATTGAAAGACACTCAAAGAAAGAGGCTAATCCTTCAAAACCAAACAAAGCAAAGATGGCTAAAAGCAACTCAAAGAATGTCAAGAAGACTGTAAACATATCAATATAGGTTCCAAAAGTTCAATCCAGCTGATCAAAGCAAAACTGGGCATCAAAAAGGCAGGAAGACCTAATCCAAAACTTTTACAAATGAGTTCGCAGCCTGGTAGTGAGGTACAGTGCGAGAATTAGGGATTCTCGCAGTCTAGATACATGCAGGGTGTGAGAAGGTCGCACTGAACTGAACAGTAGGGTGCGAACATCAATGATTCTCACAAGCCACAGAGAGTTACAGTGTGAGAAGGTTTCTAATCAAGAAAAATTTGGAAAAAGGACAAAAATTGTGAGTGAACTTTCAGATCCAGAGAGTCTAGCTGGATCTCCCACAGACTCAGAGACCATAAATCAAGCAATCAAAGAAAGGGAAACTATACTAACTAGGAAATAATCTATTCCCCAGTGGAGTAACCATTTTTCTTTGTTGGATAAATTAGTAGGTGTGGACACTAACTGATCTCCCTAGATCCACCTAGATCTAGAACATAACACACCAGAACATGACGCTTTCCTGAAGTTTTAGATATTGAATTTACTAACTAAATATGGATAGGTGACATACCATTTAAACATCACTTCCTCTCACCATCGCCATCCTAGCTCCATTCCAACACTCATACAATGATGAACCTGCAAAAGAACACAACCAACCAAAGTGATAGTAATAGCATAAACTCAATGTAAAACTATGTATGTGATCAAGGAATCATACAATAAAACACAAGCCTTATAGGAAAGAATCATATTACTGTATCATATTAAATGTGAAAGAGAGATTATAACCATGGCCTTGATGTCATAAGGTCCCTTCCAACTATCCTTCGTTCCCCACACACTTCCACTCCAAGAATTATGAGAGAATAGATCTGATAATATTCACAATCTATCTTGACAAAGTGGCTCATCTAGCCAAGCTAACAATCTCCAAAGCTCAATCCAATCCAAGCTAATCCAAAAAGATCCAAAGATAAATTTCTCCATGAGAGATCCTCTCCTTTTATAAGTTGAAGAGGATAAGGTGAGGAGGTTAGGATGATTCCACTAAATCATGAAAGTGAGTAATATCCAAACCATTCACATGCCACCTCACCATGGAAGTTTCTCCTTCTAGAAGCATAGAGAGGATGCTTTTTTTCCCACATATGAGCATTCTCACACCCTACTTATAGAGCAACCTGTGAACCTCTCACAACCCAGCTATGGTGTAGCCTGCGAGAATCATGCATTCTCGCATCCTAGCCATAGTGCAACATGCAAAAATCATCTTTAATAGGGTTTTCATAAAGGAAAATGCAACTTCTTTTCCCAGGAAAAGTTCTTCTCCCTTCTTTCTTCAGGAACTCAAGCCACTGACCCCTCTGAAGAAACAAGATAGGTTTACATCATTAACGGTCATTGGGATGATGAAAATAATGTATAACACTTGGGCACACTGGCATTTTAATAATTTTTTGGGCACTCTGGCCTCTTAGCATCGTAACAATACATTATTTAAAATGGGGTTTCAAAACCTGGGGTGTTACACCATCTCTCTGATAGCACCATGGTCTATTTTGGCAAACCCCCCTTTCAGTATACAACACTATCCATTTTCTATTAATAATAGAAAATACATATGTTTACCTTTTATAACAAAAAGGTTCATTAAATCCAACATTCACACATATCTATTCTGCCATAGTCTCTTGGCCAGTTATAGTTATATTTACAAAATAGGGAAACAGGGGTATTACAATCCCCCCCTTAAAGGAACATTGTCCTCGATGTTCCATCTGTCTATCTACTCTCTACTCTATATGTACAGAAGTAAACAAAAATGGGTATTCTTGTTTCATGGCATCCTCCATTTCCCATGTGGCCTCATCTGGGCCAAAGTGTTTCCACTGCACCTTGACCTATACAATGGGTCTTTTCCTGAATTGGGTTTTCTTCCTGTCTATTATGCATTGAGGTTCTAGCAGGAATTCTCCCTCTGGTTCCACCTAAATCATAGACCAGTCAATTATATGATTAGAATCATGTACATATTTTTTCAATAATGAAACATGGAAAACATTATGTTCCTTCAATGTGGGAGGAAGTGTTAATCTATATGCTACAAGTCCCACTCTATCCAAAATTTCAAAGGGTCCACAATATTGAGGTGCCTACTTGGAACAAGCTCCCATTCTCAAATAGATTCTCCTGGGTCTAACTATGAGATACACATGATCATTTGTTTTGAACTCTCTATAAGTTCTCTTTTTTTTTGCATTGATTTTATGTCTATCTTGAGCTATTTTCATATTCTACTTTATCTAAATTACTTTTTGTTCCATTTCTTTCATCATTTATGGTTTAATGGTGATTATTTTCACTGGGTTATCCCAGCTGGTTGGAATCTTGCACTGTTTACCATAGAGGGCCTCAAATGGACTCATCTTCAAGAACTCTTGATAGCCATTGTTGTAGGAAAACTCTACCAGTGGTAGGTAGTCTTCCCACTTCTTAGGCTGATGAATTACATGCATCCTTAACATGTCCTCTAACACTTGGTTTAACCTCTCCATCTATCCATTAGCTTGAGGGTGATAGGTTGTACTAAATAGAAATTGAGTTTAAAAACCTAAAAACATAGATTTCCAGAAGCTTGAAGTAAATTTTGTATCTCTATCAGATATGATCTCCTTAGGCATGACATGCAGCCTAAATATTTCTTTCATGAAAATACTAGCAATATTTATTTCCTTGCAAGTTGACTTGATGGGAATGAAGTGAGAAACCTTGCTCAATTTTTCCACCACTACCATGATGGTGTCATTCTATTTGGCTAATTTTGCTAATCCTATGATGAAATCCATGGAGATGGTTTCCCATTTCCATTATGGGATTGGTAGGGGCTGCAACATTCCTATTGGGTGTCGTTGTTCTGCCTTAACCTGTTGACATTCTAGACATTTATCCAACTAATCTTCTATGTTTCTTCAGTCCTGGCCAATAAAATAGTTTCCTAGTGGTTGTGATCATCTTCTGATAACTAGGATGACCAATATATGGTCTTTTGTGTAGTTCATACATCATGAACCTTTTCAACAAGGATGACAAATATATACAACCTACCTTTGTAAGTTATCATACCATCATTCAATAATTGATAACCTTCATACTTCAACCCTGTGGGCTCTTGTTCTAAGTATAATATTACAGTCTCGAAAAATTCATATGTTTCTTGTGCACTCTTGACTCTCTCCCTGACATCCATTTCACAGGTGCTTATAGCTACCGGGTGAATCACTTTCATACTTATTCTAA
Organism: Picea glauca; assembly: GCA_000966675.3. Lineage (NCBI taxonomy): Eukaryota > Viridiplantae > Streptophyta > Pinopsida > Pinales > Pinaceae > Picea > Picea glauca. The sequence continues at coordinate 407,848 of JZKD02S2342859.1, forward strand.
GGGAATCAACCACCCTATTTTATTTTCCTTTGATATGTTTGATTTCAAAATCAAACTCACTAAGGAGAACCATCCATCTAGATTGTCTAGCATTAAGTTTTGGTTGATCAAACAAGTACCTCAACCCACAATGGTCTATCATAAGCAAAAGTCTTCTACCCATGAGGGAATGCCTCCACATTTTTAAAGAATGAAATATGGCGGCCAATTCTAGATCGTGGGTCACATAATGCATTTCATGCTCATTCAATTTTCTGGATTCATATCAAATTACATGTTCTCATTGCATAAGGACTCCTTCGAGTCCTTCCTTGCATACATATGTACAAAAAAGGAAGTCCTTGTTTGGATATGAAATCTTCAACACAGGTGCATTGGTTAGAGGGCATTTCATCTCTTGGAATCTCTCTTCACATTCTGATGTCCAAAGGAATTTAACTCCCTTTTTCTAAAGGGAGGTGATTTGGCAACCAATATTGGAAAATCCTTTTATGAACCTCATATAATACCATGCTAGGCCCATAAAGGATCTGATATCAGATACATCCTTTGGGTTAGGCCAATCCATAATGGATTTGATCTTGTTAGGATCAACTTCCACTACTTCTTCAGAAATAACATGGCCTAAGTAATGGACTTATTTTTGGAAGAAGTCACACTTACTAAAGTTAGCATAGAGCTGATGTTCTCTTAGTACTTGAAGCACTAGTTTGAGATGTTCTTCATGCTCCTTCCTATTCTTATAATATATTAAGATATAATCAATGAAAACCAATACAAATATGTCTAAGAATTTACTGAGTACATTATTCATTAAGCACGTAAAAGGTGCATTGATTATCCCAAATGGCACCACCACAAATTCATAGTGACCATATCTTGTTCTAAAGGCCGTTTTGTGGATGTCTTCATCCTTAATTCTGACTTAATGGTATCCAAACCTCAATTCCATATTTCATAAAATCATAGAACCCATTAATTGGTCAAACAAGTCATCGATCCTTGGCAAGGGATACTTATTCCTTATGGTCATATTATTGAGTTGAATATAACTTATGCACAATCTAAGTGTGCCATCCTTATTTTTCACAAACAAGGTTGGTGATCCCCATGGAGACACACTAGGCTGTATGTAGCCTTTGTCCATAATTTTGTTTAGTTTTATCTTGATCTCAACCAACTCCAGTGTACTCATTATATAGGGTGTTCTAGACACTAGCATCGTTCATGGTGCAAGTTCTATTGAAAAGTCAATATCTCTTCTTGGTAGACCTGGTATATCTTCTAGAAACATATCTATATACGCTCTTAATATGGGATGGTCTTCTAGGATTGGTTTGTTTTTCTCAACAGAGTCTAACACTTATATTTCATATAAAAGGCATCCTTTTCTGCAATACTTCTTCACTTGAAGGGCTGATATTTATATCACTGAGATAGGATTTTGAATCCTTTGTAGGGTTACCTTTCTCCCTTCTTCATTTTTACACTCCAAAGTTTTGTTGTAGTAGTGCAACTTGGTTTTATGGGAAACCAACCAGTCCATGCCAATCAGCAGATCATAAATATCCTAAAAGGAGCATGTTTAGGGTTGCATGGGTGGGTAATCCACTCATAATGAATTGGCATGTTGGTATGACCTCTGTTACCTTTATTTTTGTTCCAATGGCTAGTTGTACCAGCCATGATTTAACATGCTTAACTTGTTGCAATTTACATTTCTCAACATTTTGAGGGGAAACATAACTCAAATTAGAACTAGGGTCAATTAAAATGGAAACTAGATGGTTGTTAATCATACCTTCCATCTCCACCACTGAAGCTTGGTGGTTGACTTGTCTATTATCCAAGGCTGCATAAATATGTGGCATGATCCTAGCCATGCCACTGACTGTGGTAGCCTCTTGGACTTTGTAGGCCCTCCTATTGTTCTATTTCCTATATGGGAAGTCTCTTAGCAGATTTTATTCTCCACAACCCCAACATTTCAAAGGTTCTCTCTTTGTGTTATCAGTCTTACCTGAGGCTTCTCCAAAGGGTTTATTTCCACTTTGAGAGGGAAAATTCTGTTGACATACACATTTAGTAGGAAGTCTCATCTTTGAACCTTTCCCATAATTCTTAAACCTTCATGGTTTAAAACCCTTCTTCTTGAATCTTGAATTACTTTTCTTCTTCCAATCTTCATGAGGTTTTGTCTTATTCTTGAATTTATCATAGCAACACCTTTCCTTCTAGATAGTCCCTTCTAAGGTCTTTGGCTCATCAAATTGAATTCTGTCTCGGAAGGACTGAGGCAGTCTACTAATAAATCGTGGCATTTTTACCTTTTCATCTCTTATGTAGGGAACATACCTTATCATCTCAAGGAATTTGTTGATATATTCATCTATTGTAAGTTGTCCCAACTTGAGTTCATAGAACTCCTTGGTATTCCCATCAAATTATTTCTCTGACGTATACTTATTCTTTAAGTATTTCTTAAATTGTTTCCATGAAAAGTCTATCTCATGGATTCCTTTCACATTCCTATGGTCGTCTCACCAAATGGAGGCCTTTCCATTCAGGTTAAAAATGGATATTTGAACCCTTAAATTTTTAGAGTAGTAATGGACTCTGAAGTAATTCCTCAAGCCAAGAAGCCAAACTTTTTATTCTTCCCCCTTCTTAATTTCTCCATCGAAAGTGGATGTTTTGGATTTCTTGAACTCTTCAGGGTCATGACTCCTGGAATTTTTCCTCTTCTTTCTTTTCCTCTGGGGATGTGAACTAGTTTTGCTACTAGAATATTCCTTGGATTTGTCAGTTTCCTCACTAGAGGATTCTTCTGATGAGTGTCTCTTGGCTCCATCTTGGGCCTTCTTTGAGGTGCTCCTCCTTGTGTGGTGACTTTCAGGTCCATTATTTCGTATCTCAGGTGGACTATGGGTTTTATTAGTATGATGTTTGTCCACATGACTGGTTGTTGGTCCATGCTGCAACTGCCTTTGTATATATGATAAGATCAGCAGTAGAACTGCATTAATTTCAGTTTTATTTTCTTTATCTTTTATCAACCTTTCATTGTCAGCCTTACAACTCTGTAATTTTTCCATGAGGCTTCTTACAGTTTCGGCCAAATATGGAGGGGTTTCCACTGCCCTCCTTTTTTCAGATTCTTCCTCCTTATTGTGGGATATTGTTGGCCTTTGGTTATGGAAGCAAGAGAATATTAAGGGAGAAAAGGTAAAATGTGAACTACGTGGAAACAAAGTGATTTATACTGGGTCGAAGTGAGCAAAAGAGTAGAGAAGATGGAGCGAAGTAAGAGAAAGAAAGCCGTTGGACTAGGAGATCGAGGACAACAGATCAGAAAGGAAGATGGATCATGGACAACTCAGCAAGTGAAAGAAGATGTCAACAAATGCTTTGGAGCACCGCATGTGAAGGAAGGAAAGACAGGCTGGCGAAGCCTTGAAAATGTGGTTCAACTTGACCTAGGGTTTTAGACACCTAGGTTTTTGGTATCTAGGGTTTTGACAGCTAGGTTTCATCCTAAGGGTGTCCGAGAGCTATTGTATTGTATAAATAAATGTCTAAAGGACCTGGGATGGGTCGGTGCTAAGTTCATTGAGTGAGTACTACTATGTGAGAGAGAAGTGTTATGTGTGAGGACCTTCTATATTGTAGATATTTAGCTAGGTGCAAAGATCAAACCTGCAGCTGGGTGCACAGAGAGGGTAGAGAGAGAGAGAGAAAGAGAGAAGATCTGCTAGCTAAGATCACAAATAAGAACTGTATGCTTCCATCTTAATATATCATAAAGCACAATTTTGTGGATGTAACCCTAGGGAGAGGGTGAACCACATATATCTTGTTTTATGTGTGATTGATGTTGTGTTCTCTGTCATTTGATATGTTTCTATTGTGATATTATGTTAGATCTAAAATATAACTTGCGTAGTAGGTTTAAAGAATATAAAGAATAACTAGGTGGTTGTGTGTTGTTGTTGTGAATCCACTCTACATTTCCTTTGGTTGTAGACACTTCTGTCTTGCAACCCCCTATAGCTACTTCAGGTGAGACTGTGTCTTCTTTGCAGGTGTTTTCGAAAGGGCCAGTAGTTATGGTTTGTTGGTGCATTGTTAGAGTTGAACCCTGGGTTTTCCCTTGTGCCAACAAATGGTTCTGTTGTCGGAACCAGAATCTTCTTGAGGGAATGTCAAGGTGGTTTCCATCGAAGACAGAGATTTAGAAGTGGATAGAAGATCAAGAAAAGGACTTCACTAAATCCCAGAACAAGAACCATAATCTTAGTACAGAGGATTGGTTGTGAAGATATATCTTTACTTATATACATGAGATTTTCTTTGGAGGAATCGATCAGGAGCTATATGAGTGGCTAGCTAGGTTAGAAAATACCCAGTTCGAAGTCAGACTCGGACCACCTATGGTTTGGATGTTGGCGTTGATCAAGAAGGTCAAGAGAGTTGACAATGTCATGTCAAGAGCAGTATATCATTGGTTTGATAGTACCATTGGAGGGTATATCAATGAGTTTTCTATTGACAGAGTGGAATCGTATAGCCAAGCAGAGAGATATTTCTTTAAGGGACCTAGAGGAAAAATTTTACATTTTTTGAAGTTGAAGATCAAGATGCTATTTCATGAGAAGAACATATTGAATATACAGTAATCATTCAGATCGAAAGAGCTAATGTTCAAAAATTCAGACAACCACGGTGACACAGAGGCTGGAAATACACACAGTGGGAGAGTGTTCAGATAATTTCATCTCGTGAACTTGTTTAAGAAGAAATATGGAGATGAAGGGTTCTACAGTGGAGAAGAGGAAAATCTGATAGATGGAGAGTATTCAGAATCTACTAGGACAGAGGAACCTCGCTGAGAAGATCCAAAAAATTCAAGAACTGTGCCAAATATGGAAGTAAGTACTATTATTCTTCATGTTGCTTCAACAACATTAAGTAACCAGAGTAACCTAAGTCATCAGAACACTCAGAGCACTGTCACTAGCAGTCCACCACATACTCAGTCAGGAAAACTATGAAGATCTATGGCAAATGAGATGAGGTTACCCACCTTTAGAGGAGATGGATCTGAATATCCTGATCAACACTGGTTTCTATGTGAAGATGTTTGGAGTATTAAGAATATCACTGACGAAGATGTCAAATGAGATCAATTTAGCACTACCTTAAGAGATCATGCACTGAGCTGATACATGAAATTCATCCAAGGAGTTGCACCTAAACCACTAAATTCCATTAAGACTGTGCAAATTTCTGAATTCAAGAAAACTAAGTCAGACTCGGAGTGCATTACATAACTAAAATAAATCAAGCAAAGAACAATTGAACCCATGTGGGAGTTTGATCAGAGATTTAAGACCTCGACAGGCCATTTGAGTTTTCAGATCCTAGATGAGAAGAAAAAGGAATGGTTCATTGCTTCCCTCTTGCCACACATCAGAGTTCCTCTTATGCAACAAAAGATTGCTTCATAGGTAGAGGAGCTGGAGATCGATATGAAATTAGAATCATCCCCGGTGGGAGAATCTAGCTCGGGTATGAGTCAAAACTTGAGTCAGCTAACTAGCTTATCACTACAGGTCAAGAAAGACAAGGGAACAGATAAAAGAGAAGACATATGGTGTATCAGATGAAAATTAGAAGGCCATGACAAGGAACATTGTCCCCTATTTAATGAATACTTGGCCTCTCGAGCTCCGATCCCTTTGAAGAAAGTTACCCTACCCTAGTACGAGGTATGTAGAAATCGACATCGCCCTGGTGAAGGTTACTGTTGAAACAATTCTTAAATTTTTATCCCTAAGGCCTAAATTTTTCTTTTTTGGGTTTCAAATTTTCACAAAACACGAGTTTTGTTATCAATCCTAAGCACATGATACCTTTTCTTAAAGTTTTTAATTATTCGGACAATAAAAGGGACAAATGCTTACAAAATTATAAGACCCCTGACACTTTTTATTTGAAAATTTTTAAAACGTGTTAAATTTTAAAACTAATGATTTTAAAATAAAGATTAAAGAATTTTTGGGACTCGGGGTTTGTTACAAACAAATTTTTCAATGCAAATCGAATCACAAAATCCCAATCCCTGATTTCCCGAAATGTTGAAGTCTTAATTAAAACACGGATTAATTATTCCCTTTTAAAAAAGGTTAAGGGTTAAGATAATCATGTCGTAATTTTAGGATTCGCGGTTCAATGAGATCACATCTCTTGTCATCATGCTTTCTGAAATCCTGAATCACGAAACCTCGATCCACAGTTCGTGTTCAATCAGACTAATTTTGTTTTGGCCTTAATCATGATTAGTTAGTTAATTAAGATGAGTTAAGTCTTGTTTTAAAAGTAAAAAATAAAACCGTCGCGATTTCACGATTTCAGAGATCAGATTTCATCGATAACACACTTCTCGACATCAGGATCCCTGAAATCCCGAAAAAATTTAAATCTCAATTAATTAATTTGCCAAAAAAAATTTAAGTCTTAATTAAAGAAAAATCACAGTTTCACGATTTCGCATTTTTAGAAATCGTTTTTCATCGACGACATACCTCTCAACATCATGATTTCCGAAATCCCGAAAAGCAAAGTTTTCAGCTTTAATCTATGATTAGCACTAATCAACCTTTTTCAAAATAGGATTAATGGTAATCAATATTTAAGTTCTTATTCAAGTTTCTCTTTCTGATTGAGTAAGTGCCTCATTTTCTTTAAAAACCAGAAGACGCCTAAATACGAACATTAAATGCGTATCTCAGAAATATATCTTCCGCATTAAAAGCCTTAAATTCATGACAGCTATGTCAATCTTGTCTTTTTTAAATATATTCAAAATGAACATTCAAATGTCTGTGTTTTCATTTTAAGCTGAGCTCGTTCATCCATTTTCTATGACAGGTTTTCAATTAAATGCAGAAATCATGGCACCCAATGTTTGCACTCTTCTCGTCACTGTGTGAGCAAAAAGTGAGTGCTTACATGCCCAGTTGGGCTCTGCTAGGCATGACAGCTGTGATGTAAAAGGTTAGAAAGAAAACAATAAAGCT
>JZKD02S2342860.1:0-31566 GCA_000966675.3 Picea glauca
TGTAATTCTTCAAGACATATAAGAAAAAACATTCTGTGGTTTTCTCCCGATTTGGGTTTCCACGTAAAACACTGGTGTACTGTGTATGTGTGTGATTGTTTATTTATTACTTCTCGTTATTGGATAATAATTCTACATTGATATAACATTTGAAGAAAAAGGATTATAATTACGTTATTACTGATTCACCCCCCCTCTCAGTAATCCAACAATTGTTATCGAAGCAGGTTCCTTCAGGAAATAGTTTAACCACTGGAAGGAGATCATGGATTATTTTGAGAATAAAGTACTAATGTTTAATGGTTAGAATGGTTTAAAGTATGGGATGTGGAGCAAAAGGACGAAAGTATTTTTACAAGCACAAGGACATTATATTTGACTATCAGTTGTTACAAGATATGATAGTTCAAAAAGGGAAAAGACTGTAGCCAAGAAGGAATTGAAGAAGAATAACAAAATAACAATGGATTTCATCTGGGAAGGATTACCTAATCTTGTAAGAGAAAAGGTTGGTAAATGTTCATTAGATAAAGAAATTTGAGATAAGTTACATGGAATATATTCTTCACCCATCGTAGATTCAAAAAATGCCAAAGAAGATGTATATACAAATCAAGAAGAATTATGTTCACAATGTCAAACAGATTCAGAAGATGAAGAGTACATAATCACCTAAGGTATGTTGTTTTTCTTTAATTGTGAAAAACGTGAACATCTTGAAATAGAATGCCATGAAGGAAGTGAGACAGAAAAACTAATTGAAAAGGAAGGAAATTATGAAGCAGAATTGATTAGTGCTTTAGATGAACTAAGAGAAGAAAATAAGTCACTCAAGAAAGAATTGATGAAATAAAAGGAAAGAGTTCACATTTTTGAAGAATCCAAACAAGTCATCGATAACTTAATAACTCATATAGAAGAAGCCAGAAAGATTAAAGAAAATATTGAATATCAAATGAAGTATTTGGAAGCCAACATAGCAACACAGAAGGAAGAATCATAAATAAGAGAGAAGGTATTGACAGATCATCTTAAGGAAAGAACTAACGATCTAAACCAACTTGAGGAAGAGTTCGGTCAAGAAGAGAAAGGACTTGAAGAAGAAATAATCACATTAAAAATCCATCTTGATGAAGCAAAAAGAACAGAATAAGTCATGAAGTCTCAGATAATGAAGAAAGAAGAAGAGGTTGAGAAGCTTGAAGAAGTTGTCGCATTTAGAAGTAAAATCGTCAAGCTCAACAAGAACATTGAAGAGACTGAAACATCCACATCAATTATAGAGAATGAAGAGAAGCACTCTAGGTTGCTAGAAAAGAAAGAATGAAGAAAATATAAAGAGTTATGCAGAAGTACTCAAAGGAAGAAATCATGGTCAACCAGAATCTAAGAAAACTATTGAAGATACATCTCCAAGAAGACCATCTATGTTCAAGCCACAATGAAGCTTCAATCATGATCATGATCAATCAAGGAAGAATTTCATAATGACTACACCAAAAATAAGATCATTCACTCCCAGGTATGCAAATTTCTTTTATGGTCATTGTTTTTATTGTATTAATTTTGCACATAAGGTTGCAGATTGCAGGGATTATAAAAATGTTCAAGCAAGAAATGCCTATGTGGCCCCACGTAACATTGAATGTTACAAATTTCATAACTATGGACACATAGCTAGTGATTGTATAAGCATGATCGATACTTCCATTAAAGATAACACTAATATCATATATAAGAGAGTATGGATAAGAAAAAATGAAGAACAGGTGAACAAAGAACAGGTCCCAAAGATTGCAAGATTGGAAATAAAAAGAGATGAAGAAAATTATACAGAGCAACAGAAAGATGTTAGATACATAAAGGTTTGGAAAATAAATGAAAGAAAAGAAGGATAGGTAAATAAGGAATAGGTTCAATAGATTGTACTTTCATGCATTGTAGTGAAAGATGAATCCACAGACAGAAAAAAAGAAGTCAGAGCTCAGAGAGATGATGAAAATACCAATGAAGATGATGATGAATACACATCAGAGTAGGAATTGTTCTGAGCCATCCATCTTAGAGACTCCCAGGTAACATGAATATTAGACAAGGGGAGTCTATGTGATAGCTATGATAGACCAAAGTACCATCATTCTAGAATCTTGCAGAGTTTGAGTAGATAGATCCAGAGCAGTCAGTTAGTATAAGTACAATCAGTTGTAGTAGTGAAGACTTCATGATAGTATAGTGATAAATGGGCCAAAATTATGGACATTTAACAGTAGAGTCTTGGACAGTATGGACAGAGATGGATTCATAAGAACACTTAGCAGGTTTGGACAAATATATGACAGTGGACGAGAGCATGGATTCATATATTGGTTCAAAGATAAAGGAAATGGTTGAAAATGAAATAGATTCAAAAATCAAATGTTTGAGATCTAATAATGGAGAAGAGTTCACTTCAAAGGAATTTATGGACTATTGCAGTAGGCATGGAATAAAAAGGAAATTCTTCATTGCTAGGTGTTATTGGATAAATTGGTGAATGTGGACATAAACTATCTCCCTAGATCCACCTGGATCTAGAACAAAACAAGACAGGACATGATGCTTTCCCTAGGTTTCTACCATTGAATTTATCACCAAAGAAGGAGTGTATGACATACCTTTATATATTGCTTCCTTATATCTCTGTTGTCCCTGCTTCACTCCGGTGCTCTTGTGAGATCATATCTGTAATGGCACAAACCAACCAAAGTGAAAGCAATAATTGTAGATTCAATGGAGACCTAAACATGTGATCAAAGAGTCATGTAATAAAATGATAATGATTTTATGGGAAAGAAACATGCCACTATATCATATTAAGTAAAACTGGAAGATACAACTAGATTTCCTTGATGTTGCAAGTTCCCTTTTGGTGGTCCTTTGTTCCGACACACGCATACAATTGCTCTAAATTTGCATGAAGATAGTCCACAAATCTTGATGGACAAATGAAGGCCTCAAGCATCAATTGTATCAGGATTCTTCACATAGTCTTCAGCCTATTATTTGCTCAATCTTGCTTGACCTTGCTTAACCTTTTCCATGAGAAATCCATTACTATATAGGAGAAGGTGAAGTGGTTACTAGGATGAGGATGATCCCAACAAATCAAAGAAACTAGTAAGATCACAACCATACGGACTCCACCTCACATTCTAGAACATTCTCCTTCTAGAAACTTCTTCCTTTTCTTAGCTTCAAGCACCGTCACACCCTGCCTATATAGAATCATGTAGAAATCCCGCGAGACATTCATAGAGGATCTTGCTGAAATCAAGGATTTTTGCATTGTGTACCACTATCAACCTGTGACATCATTCTAAAAATGTTATTTATAGGGGAAGAACTCAGCCATTTTCCTCATGTGAAAGATTTTTTTGGAATCCTGAACACATGCCTATGGGGTCATCATCAGAGTGACCAAAATAATGTGTAACAAAATTTCCCCCAAACTATGAGGCTGGAAGATGTGATAGCCGAAATACTTTGGAAAATGCGTGTGTGTGTCAGGAACAAGGAGCGCACCAATTATGGCATTTCTGATGTAGGTATTCCCATGCTTAGATTACAAGTGATTGAAATCATAAATGCAAGTCATGTCCACCAATTATACACCGTGGATCCATGTCATCAAGATTCCACATAGCCACCAGAAATACACCATGGATCTATACATTATAAAGTGTAAATTCAGACACAACCATGAGACATACAAAGTGGATTTGTTTGTCAATTCAAATCATAAATACTCCATCGCAACCTGGGCCAAAAATATAATATCCATGGTATTCAATCCCATCATCCATAAGTACGAATCTAACCATGCGAATACAGGTGCTGAAGTCAAACATGGTAGAAACCACTTGATTACCATTCGTTGATGAAAATCGTTAACAAGTGCGAGGGAAATCACCATTGATGTCAATGACTCCCAAGGTACCTTAGTACAATCCAACAAATGTGAGTAAATGAACTAAAGTCAAACATTCGATGAAATCTCTCGAATAAGGACCAATGATGTGAATCCACTGTCGAGAGTGAAGAAACCTTCCATTGAGGCATGCAGGCTCTAAGGTACTAAACAATTTCTAATTCTTGTTCCCAAATGATGAGTTGAATTCGAAAAAAAAATACTCATCACAGGAGGGCCTTGATGTATCCCCCATCAATGACATGAAATAAGTAACAAATTTGGGGTAGATCAAAGAATGAAAATGATTTGAAACTGACACAAGGAAGGCCAACATGGTAAGAAATGACAATGCAGATGGTCGACTCAAAGGAGGTCTTGTTTGGACTTCTCTTGAACATATGAATGACACGACACTGGTCTTGGGAGCATTGACTCAAAGACAACCCAAGATATGAATTTGAAGAAGGTCAGATGGGAAACAAATGGATTTCCCAACCCGAATTTAAATGATGAAGGGGGTGTCATGTTCAAGAGCGACTAGTACTGCCACTAACACAGGTACAGAAACACATCTTTTTCCCAAATCCCCCCCCACCATTACTAGTGAGTACCTCTTTATTTTTACGCAAGATTGAGGAGGATAACATATGCTTGTTTATGTAATCTCATCCTTCGGACGAGTCCCTTAGAGTATTTTTAACAAACCCTAATAAGGAGTGGTTCAGTCCCATGTGGGTATTTCGATGTTTGTTTAACGAGTCCAAAGATAGAAAACTCGAGGGTTTTTCATGTTTATAGCATCTGAAAAACATATTAAAGAGAATTCTCTCAGTTCCTTTTTCGTAAAATAATTTGACGGGACTGAAAAAGTGATAAACTATCTCCCATTGAATGTTTTCTTCAAATACTTTTACGAGCGTGAAAAGAACAAGGTCGCTCGACAATTTTTTCGTTTTTATGGAGTGTGAAAAGAGCTTAAAGGATACTCTGTGGGTTCCTCTTTTCGTGTTTCCATTTCGAGTACGAAATAATGACAAAAGTATACTCGGTTGTGTTCTCATTGATTTTCGAGCATGAGAACGAACAAAGACTAGGCTCGAGGTTTTTCTTAAAAAACCCTAAAAAGGACTAGTAAAGTGAATCAAAAAACATCCATACGACATTGTTCAGGACTTTAGTCTTTTCACCTGCGAAAAAATAAAAGACTCATGGAACCATTAGACTTTTAGATAATGATAAAATGCATTAAAATAATAAAATATTATTTAGAAAAATAAAAAATTTGAATAAATAGGGGTAAAACTTCTCATTTGCTATTTCATTTGCATTTCATTCCGAACTTGTCTAGAAACCCTGTTTTTACCTCCTTTTTCGACTATCGATTGCGAGAGGCATAGGTTACCATTCAACAAACGGTCTCCGTCAACATGGTAAGCTCGTCATCCCCTACTTTTTCAATGGATTAAAATGCATTTTTTTTTGTTACAAAGTGGTTTTTGGGTGATTTTTTGGGCCAATGGATGCATACTGGGGTTGCTGCAGGTGGCCAAAATCGGGACTTGAGAAAATCAAGGATTTTCATAGGTTCCCTATGGCTCACCTATGGAAACCCCGCACTGTATCCAAAGATTTCTTGCATCAACCGACAGTCCAAAAATTTTCCCACGCATTTGCTCAAAAAAGAAATTCAAATGCAATGTTTGAAGATGCTAATCCCTTTTTCTTGCTTCCATGTAGGTTTTTGATTTCCAAAATGTTGGAATGGAGAGAACGTGAAAATGAGGATGATGAATTTGAGGCTTTGAATGATCCAGGTACCGTCAATTCCCTATGATAGTGAAGATTATTGAAGTTTTTCAAAATCCAAGGCATGAGAGCCCAACTGAGGTTACTAGAATACCTAGTCCGCATGTGGAATGTATACCAACAGGTGTTTCATGTGGGTGTCCATGTTCTTTCATTGGATATCGAAGACATCTACTTTTTGATGGGATTTTCCCATCGTGGAGCACACATGACCTTAAGATGAGGTCATGGTGGTGGTTTGTCTATGAGTGAATACATCCGTCGGTACTATGAACCTTAGGCTGAAAGGAGCAAAGGTAACGTAGCTATCAGAGGCGTTCAATATTTGACTCTCCAGACCATTTTTTTTACCATTGCATGGATGGCAGGAAGTGAATCTCCACACATGGCCCTCCAAAGTTATTTCCAGTATGTTGTGGAATGCACAGAACCTCGTGTGTTCAACTGGTGTGATGGTCTTCTTCACAGTATGAAGACGTAGTTAACAAAGAGTAAGAACGAGGACCTGAAGAAATTCAAGTATGGGTCCATTTTGGTATCTTTCTTCCTAGAAAGAATCCCTCAATTTCATCTATAGGTAGAGTGGGGTATACCAGCACCACGTGATCCGAGGATCAAATGGTGGTGCGATCTTATGGCACAACATGTAGCGGGGCCCATTGTGAAATACGATGATACATTCTTTGACTGGTTAAGGCCCCAAATATTGATGATCGATGACTATGTCTATGCCAGCTTGGAATTTCAAGGCGACCCCAATTTGGTTTTACCTGAGGGTTCTCAGTGGGGGGATCTAGGTAAGAAAAACATTTTTCTTTTTATGAATTTTTTTAATAATATAATATGTTTTTTATGTTCTCTATCCAAAGACTAATCAAAAAATTTGATCATGCAGATGTAGGGCCACACCGGTCTCCAGGCTCATCCCCCATTCAGAGGATAGGGGAAGCAACTATAGTAGTCAGATGGGATGTTGATGACTATGAGGCAATCGAACAGAATCTGGAAGGTTTGACAAGGAACATCCCGGACATCGCGATCAATGAGAAACTGAGGCGTTATCAGTGCCACATTGTAGGCATGTCTGGTTCACTTAGATGACTACTTCATAGGGTAGCATTGGCAGTAGTATGTTATCGTGAGAAGCATCCATGATGCTCTTTTGTAGAAGTCATGGAATTCAGATTTTGATATTTTGGTCTTTGGACGGACAACACTTTTTGTAAAAAACATTGATCGTTTTATATATATACATGAGGCTTCTACTGGCTTACTTTGCTTTATATACAACATGTGATGTGGGATTGGATTTATAAATGTCTCAAATGTCTTTCTAACACATAATTAGCTAATGCATCAGTTAATGTATTTAGACATCTAGGAATGTATTGATACACAATGTAATCAAAGTAATGCTCCAAGAGACGAATTCGTAAATATACCTGTAACAAAGTAGGACTTAGAATAGTATAAATGTTACTTAATTGTAGAACTACTAGCTGCGAGTCAAGTCATACAACCATTCGATGAATCCCAAGTGAAATGGAACCGGTCAACAATTCAATGACTACGCTATATTGTGTGATATTATTGGTTTCTTGATCGAGGAAATCACCTTGTAGACTGATAAGTTTGTTCGTGGGTGCATAGATTTCCCAAGCAGAAGAAGATAGGTTTTGAGCACTATGAATAGAACCATCGACAAAGCCAATGTAGGGTAGAGAAGACATCGACATCTAGAAACCAAGCACAATGCAAGGTAAGCAGTTGGGGGTCGAAACCATATAACGAAAAGAACACAAAAGTAGCACACAAAAAGTATGATATAGTAAAAATAAAAGAACTCATGCAAAGATAGTCTAAGCATAGTATTTCTTCAAGTAAATCCCATTTATGGGCTCACTCAAAGGAATGCCATCATAATCTACGAACTCGTAAGCTCCCTTCTCCAACACTCCTTTGACGATATAAGGGCTACACCACATAGCCTTGAATTTTTTGGCTCCTAGTAAATCATGATCCTATTCATAAAGGAGAACTAGATCACCTTCAGATAAAACACATAGTTTGACATTTTTGTTGTATTAGGATTTTACACATTTCTTCTAGGTTTCAATAACCAGGGTGGCATCACGACGGGTTTCGTCTAGTCGCATAAGATATAGTAGACGTTCTTCCTCAGCAAAGATGTTGGGAAGGAGTTCAATACCTAGCTTTAATGATGGTATCTCACATTCAATCGGTAGAACCGCTTCAATACCATACACTAATTGAAAAGGCGTAAATCTTGTAGTGGACTTCATGAATGTCCGATATGCCCACAATGCTGAAAACAACATCGTGTGCCAACTTGTCTTGTGAATTCCTATTATCCGTCGAAGCATAGTGATGAGAATTTTATTTATCGCTTCTACTTGGCCATTGGCCTGTGGATAGTAGGGGGTTGAGTTTTCATGTCGAATACCCAACTTTTTGGTAAGCTCGGACATCATGAAATTTTGAAAATGGCTACCGTGATCGGTGATGATAGCTTGCGGGATTCTAAAACTTGTGATGATATGATTGAATATGAATATGGCTGTAGTTTTTCTGGTATTGTTGAATGTAGGCATCGCCTCGACCCATTTTGTGAAATAATCCACCTACAATAATGTATCCATGCCCCCCGACCGAGTGAGGGTTACAGGTCATGAAATCAATGCCCCATTTCATGAAAGGTCTAATGGAAACTACAGGGTGTAAAGGAGAAGGATGCAATATTATTTTGTTGTTGTATGTTTGGCAAGCGTGGCATTTTTGGACGACAATAATATAGTCTTTAAATAAAGAAGGCCAAAAATACCCTACTCGTAAGATCTTTTGGGCAGTAGCATACCCGGACATGTGACCACCACATGCTCTAGAATGGAAGTCATTCAAGGCTTTCTCAGCTTCATCATAGGTGAGACAATGTCAGAAAATGGAGTCAACTCCATGGCGATAAGGAGTGTCACCGAGGATAATGTACTCACGGTCTTGATAACATATATGGCGACGGTCAGTGCTAGACAAATCGGGTCAGAAAGTCTGAGTCTGGAGATAAATAATGATATCCCCATACCAAAGTTCATCGAAACTAATCAGAAAAAGGGATTCGTCAGGCAAAGAATCCTCTGCTACATTCTTTGTTTCATTGCAGGGAAGGTCACATATCAGTTCAACAAACACCAAGGATTTCTTAGACTTAGCACATTCGAATTCTAAGTCAAACTCCTGGAAAATCACTATCCATTTGGAGTATTTTCCCCCTAGCAATTGATGTGTAAGAATGTGTTGCATAGGGTTGCAATCGGAAATTATAGTGGTCTTGCATAATAGAATATAGTGATGGAAATGTTGGATATCTTGAACAACTGCCAAGGCTAGTTTTTCAACATGTAAGTACTTGGCTTCGATAGTCGTGAGACTCTGACTCAAATAATAAATGACATGTTCATCGTGTAAATCATCTTCTTGGACTAGTACCATGGCCATGGTAGAGTCTGAAGTAGCCAGATAAAGGAAATAATCTTGACTATAATTGGGCGGGAAAAGTAGTGGGGTACGGGTTAAAATTAGTTTCAAAGCTTCGAAGGCTTTGTTGGCAGTGGTTCCCCATACAAACTCAAAACCTTTCTTCAGTAGTCGATTAAATCTGAGTGTTAAATCAGTGTAGTTTGGGATAAAACGACATAAAAAAATTTCCTTCCCTTGCAAACTTTGTAGCTAGCGGAGTGAGGAAGGAGGAGGGAGATTGAGAATCACCTCGACCTTCAAAGGATCTACCCTAATCCCTTGACATGACACAATAAAGCCCAGGAGTTAGCCAAACTCCACACAAAAGATACATTTATGTGGGTTTAAGCGTATATGATAGAACCGACAACGAAGGAAAATGGCTTGGAGGTGTGTCGGATGATCACTACGATACATGGAATGCGCTGGAAGGTCATCTAGATATGGCTATAAAATGTGCTTAATATCATGAAAAGCATAAGACATGGCACATTGAAAAGTCGTACCAATGTTCTCTAGACCAAAGGGTAGTTTTCGGTAGGAAAAGGTGCCCCAAGGACAAATAAAAGCGCTTTTGGGTTGATCCATGGGCAAGATCTTGATTTGATTATAGTCGGAGAAACCATCCATTAAAGAAAATATTTCACTTCCGACGCAATCGTCAACGATCTGGTCAATGAAGGGGGTGGGAAAGTTGTCCTTAGGACAAGCTTGATTTATATCCCTATAATTGACGCAGACATGGATCGTACCTTGTTTCTTGTTAACCAGAACTAGATTGGATACCCAATTAGTCAAAGCCATGGGATAAATAAAGACAACTTTAAGAAGTTTTTTGACCTCAATATTGATTAGAGTTGCTTTACGGGGATGGATCGGGCGAAGTCTCTGCCGAATGGGTTTAGTGCCTGGGTAGGTCTTAATTTCATGTACAACAATATCAAGGTCAATACCTAGCATCTCTTCATAGCTCCATGCGAATATGTCACAAAACTCTTGAAAAAAGGATTTATAAGTGACAACCTCATCAGTGGAGCACGAAGCTCCGATGTGAACATTTTCAACGAATCCAAGTTTAATGGAAATGACGAGGGGGATGGTGGGAGAAATATTACTTAAGTTCCCTTCATATAACACGTCGTGTGGTGACTTGAGAACAGAGGAAATGACAGCAACGATCGATGGAGTCGAGATCCATTGGTAACTCTCAATGGTGTGTTGTTCGAGGAAGAGAATGGAACGATGATGTCCATCATGCCAAGGGGTATCTTCCATCGACATAACTGACATAATCATCTCGTCCATGGGAAAAATAATGTGGAATGGGTCAGGAGACAAATCACTGAGAGAGAGGGTAGAAGGGGTTGTCGATTGAATGGTTTGATAGGCAGATTCAACCAGACTTAAAGGCATTTGGTTGTCATAGCAAGGATAATCACTAGGTTTGGGTATTACCCACGGGTCGGAAGATGTGTGAGTTTTGCGAACGAAGGTGGAAATCATGTTAATCGAGGCAACCAAAGGAGGTGGAGAATCGAGAGGTGGTATTGGGAACGTACCCATCAAAGTCAAATATTTATGTAGGCCCACACCGACGTACTCATACCCAAGCGGTGTCTTCACGATAAAAGGTATGTTGCTAGTACAGGTGTCAGAGTTGAAAACGGCTAGTTGGTCGATAGTTATGACCTTTCCCTATTGTGGAAAATGTAAAATGTGGAAAAGGGTAGACACAATGGCACGCATTGCATCAATCCATCTACAACCAAGTAAGAGGTTATAATTGAGAGGTGCATCAAAGACCTCAACTTCAATGTTGACCGATTTTCCTTCTAATGTAATAGACAATGAAGGAAGTACACAGTAGGGTTTAAAGCCAGATCCATCAAAGGATTTAAGCATTTTATGTGATTCGGTAAGAGGAGGAGAGTTGATGGCTTTCCAATAGGCAATGCACATTACACATGTGGAGTCACCCTCATCAATAACAGTCCTACAGATGTTCTTGTTGGAGACAACAACTTGTATTTGGAATGCTAGTTGAGGGGGGAGTCTTGAAATGTGATCTTTGAGGTAAAAAATTATCAAATTTGTATCCGTAGGATCAATTCCACCGATAGCCTTTAGCAGTGCCTTCCATTGAGTAGGAAAACTTTGGAGGACTTCGAGAGTCGACATCGCATAAGGTGTTTGCGCCAGATCTTCTACAATACTGTAGTTATGAGCAACACATGCATGAGGGTTGAAGGAGGACTTTCGAACAACACCCTTTGGGGGAGGGAGAAGAACTGTATCGAGACTCGGTCATTTGAGATGAAGAGGACTATTGGGAGGTGAAGTTGAAGGAGGTTGTTGAACCAATGAAGGTGGTATATCGTCAACCTTCTCCTTTGAGGAAGAATAATCTTTGGCTTGAGTGGTCAGTGTAACGTCATTCTTTTTGGAATCACCAGTACACATGAGTACATAAGAAGTAGTGGAGGCAGAGGGTTGGTCATGGATGACCATTTGGGCCTATTGTTGAGAAGGGAAAGGTTGAGACAAAATGACAGGTGTGGGAGGTTTTGCAGTCCCTTGGAGGAACTTAGTAACCTCATTCTGTCTTGGAAAATATTTCGTTTAGTGATCGTCACCATAGATAAGTCAAGGATATCAGGGTTTGTGCTTATCCTTATCATCAACATGTTGGGTTTTGGCTTTCTCAGACTACGGGTTATTTTTATCGTTCTTATTCTTACCCTCCCCTTTTTGAGACTTATTCTTTTCGGCGGGGGTAGATTGAACAGAGTTAACCTCAGAGGTTTTGTTGGTGAGAGGAGTAGGAGACAGAGCATTTTGAACATTAGAAGCATTAGACTTGGGGTTGGTGGGAGAGGCTTGCGTATTTTGAGGTTGAGCATGGAAAGTGACAATCACACCATCATCCGCATGAGAAGCAATAGGGGTAGTTGAAGTAGTAGTAGTAGAGGGGTGAGGTGCATCAGGGAGTAAGTCATAAAGAGTACCCATTTGTGAATAAACAAGGTCGAGGTACTGAGTGCGACTGATATCCTGTTCTTCGGTGACAACTCCACCCATGGAAATATCACGAGATATATCATTCACGAATGATTTCGTAAACCACTCTACCAATAACTGATCAGGAAGATCGAGTTTGATCAAACGTCATCTTCGTCTCCACTCATGAATGTGGTCAGAGATGTGAGTGGCCTTAGTTTGTTTGAAGGAACTCAAGATCTCGGTTCCTATTTCATAACGGATCGGTAATCGATAGTGTGTAAGGAAATCCATGGCTAGGGTATTAAAGTAAGTGAAGAAACCTTGTGGTAGTTCTATATACCACTTTGCAGCCGAACCCATGAGAGTTTGTTGGAAGATTCATAACCGAATTCAATCATCCATAAAAGAGTTGGATGAACACCAAGAGTGGAAATTCATGACATGGTTGTTCGGATCCTCTCCCGGTTTACCATCAAATTTTGGGATGTCGGATGATAATTTGGCTGGTATAACAGGCCAATGGGGAGAATGTAGGATAGGATCATTCAAGATTCTACACAAATAAGGTAGATTCAAGGTGGATAAAAAGGCTAATTGTCTATTCACAAGAGGATACTAGTGACTTTGGGGAGGGAGTCTCATCGGTATACCAGTAGGACCATAAGAAGACTGCATGTGAGGCGAAGGTCCTAATAGATTCGAACATGTGTGGGGAGGCATGTAGCCCATAGGGTTGTACTGATTAGAGATGTTCCCTTCGGGAGGGACAGTAGATTGAATGTTCAAACCCCAAATTGGATTGGAAGAACTGAGGTATGACTGGCCCAAAATAAGGGGTATAAAAGAGCTAACTTGAGGTTGTTTCCCGCCAAACGATCGTGGATTTCCTTGAATAAGAATATTCCAATACTAGGCTAGTGATCTGGGGATGTTTTTTCCATATTGTGGATTATATCCTCTAAGTGGGGGTTGTCCTCCAGGTGATAATGATGCTCCAATTTGGGTTTGACCTACAAATTGATTTTTCCCCCCTGGGTTATACTGTCCCCCAATAGGAATATGATAACCAAAAGTGAATAAGGGAGCAGAAATTCCAAAGGTAGTAGAGCCACTGGGTCTGAATCCTCCTATAAAAGGTGGATAAGACCCTCTGGAAAGGAACTGGGATGGTGTCAGAATACAACCGGAAGAAGCATTATACCCAAGAGGAGTGAAGAATCCAGAAGCTCCAGATGGAACTTGGGTAGGAATGGGGATGGAAGCATTCAAGGCATTATACCCAAGAGGGAGTGAGGATATTTTTCTAGACGAACGCGGTGTACCAATAGGAGGTTGGCTAGCCACCGTGTTGCCGGTGGGGATAATCATAGTGTTTGGGACCATTGCGGAGTGGGCTTACTGAAGACGGATAGTGGAGCTAGGACCAGCCTCTGAACCAATGAAGAAATAACAAGTTGTAATGTTAAAGTGATCTAAAGGTATCATAAATGTAGTAGATGTATCAGGTGGTTCAGAAATGATAGGCATCTCATCTTTTGCTTCTGAGTCGAGAGGGTTCTGCCTAGAATTCAGAGTTCGAGATATGTCAGTGGTCCAAAAAGGATCCTCATTTTCAAGACCGGAAAGGATTCCAGTTGGTATTCCAAAAGTGTCACAAGAAGTTATCTGAACACATTCAGTCGGAGAATACATCTCTCGTATCCAAGAGGTAAGCGAAAAGCATCCAAAGAATCAGAAACAATTTGAAAACTTTCTCAAGAGTTAGTTCTCTCTACTTGTGAAGGTATATGGTCCTAGATCTCACTCTGTTGAGGAGATTCCTCTGGTGGATTAGGGAGAAAGAGTTGGGAAACTTTCGGATCTTCCGGAGGTAGTCCTTTCATCCTATGCGAATGGCGTGGAGGGTCAATGTTGGCTGAACCAAAAATTTTACGGAAAATATCTACGACCAACTATGTAAAAAAACAAAACTCGCTAGTAGAATCTAGGAATCAAAACCAAGCAAACAAAACCTTCTTATTTTGAAGTCACTAGTTGGTGATAAAATCCAATGTCGTGAAGTTAAGACAAGAAGGGGTTAGGCTAGGGTGGAAAATTTATGTTGATGACCTGCTTAATGGAATTACACCCTGGTGCAAGCTCCCATACATAATCATGTGTATACCCTCCAAGGAGCTCAAGTGAGTCTGACCAACGTCGATTCTAGGTACCGTGAAGACTTTCCCCTCCATATTCACCTCATGTAATACCTTAAGAATATAGGCAACTAGGGATACCAAAAACAACAATGATGCCTGGGGAGACAGTCGACAATTCGATCCACATGCAAGGGCAGGGTATCTAGCCCAAAATAAAATTGAGAGGATTCCACTCATCATTGTGGGTATACCTTCAAGCAACCCCCATATTATGCTCAATCTCTAGACCGATATCAACAAAGCAGGGTGAGTAACTCTGCCAATCTCATTGGGACCTCAGGTTTGACCCTTGTGTGAGAAGGGCTTCCCAAGACAAAATGTTGAAAATGGAATTTTGCACTCCCTATCACAAGATTCTATTGTGTGTTTTTTATTTGGAGAGTATGTCTCATGGCCTATTCCAAAGCTCTATCCTAGCTAATGTTGGTGTAAAAGAGCCCTAGAAAAAATTACTAGTTAAGTTTTAGATTTTCGCAATATTTTAAAAGGTTGTTGTTACTCATGAGGGAGACAGGAATGAAACCGATGTTGTGTAAGACCTTGACCCACCAATATGCAAATAGAAATGAATGATGCAAATTTTGTTCAATGAATTCTAGCTATAGTAGGGAGAAGGTGTTTCCGGAATGATGTAAACTACGAAATATACTTCCTTTTTCTTTAAATGAACACAATTTCAAACAACCAATAAACAATGAAGTTCTTCAATGTTCTCTTCGCTTAAATGAAATAAATTTTCTTATGTGTGATTATTCAAAAGGATGAATAACTTCAAATTCTTCCTTTCTAAGTCCATACCAAAGGCATGATAGAGAAAAGACGAGAAATCCAAGAAAATTTATACCTTCAACAGGCACCCAAATCGAACTTTCAATGAAGACAAAAAACAAAAAATGACGAGAAAGTATTTCCTCAAATGAGAATGAATAAATAACCTCTCAATCATCAAGCAATCTAGAATACGTAATCAATCGAAAACTTCAAATCTAATCTAATATTTTTAATCGAACAAGCATTCAGATACAAGCTCAGAGATTATACCCTTGTCGATAAAAATCAAAAATGAAAAAAATGGAAAAAGATTAAAAGGGAGGTGTTTGATCTTCGAAACCAATCAACGACAAGTCAAATGTTTAGAAAAATCCCTATGTTGGTATTAAAAATCCTTTCCAGTTGGTTAAAGAAAAAAACTGGGCATCAACAGAGGCTAAGACCTAACTCAAAAAATTTCATAGACATCGTCACAGGATGATAGCATATCACAGTGCGAAAATCAAGAGTTTTCGCAGGCCAAAAATGGATAGGGTGCGGAAATCCCGCACTGAAGCAAACAACCAGGGTGCGGAAATTTGAGGTTTCCTCAGGCTATGTATAAGGTATAGTGCGGAGGTGTTTTTAAATCAAGAAATTCTAAGAAGAGGGCAAAGGATCTAAGTGGATTTTTAAATCCAGAGAGTTTGAATGGATCTCCCATAGACTCAGAGACTGATTTCAAGTGAAAATAATAGGTAAAGAGAAAATGGCCAAAAAAAAAACCACAATCAAGTCGTATCCCCAGTGGATTCACCAATTTTGTTATTGGATAAATCGATGAATGCAGACATAAACTAATCTCCCTAGATCCACCTGGATCTAGAACAAAACAAGACAAGACATGATGCTTTCCCTAGGTTTCTACCATTGAATTTATCACCAAAGAAGGAGTGTATGACATACCTTTATATATTGCTTCCTTATATCTTTGTTGTCCATGATTCGCTCCGGTGCTCTTATGAGATCATATTTGTAATGACACAAACCAGCCAAAGTGAAAGAAATAATTGTAGATTCAACAGAGACCTAAACATGTGATCAAGGAGTCATGTAATAAAATTCTAATGATTTTATAAGAAAGAAACATGCCACTGTATCATATTAAGTAAAAGTGGAAGATACAACCAGATTGCCTTGATGTCGCAAGTTCCCTTTCGGTGGTCCTTTGTTCCAACACACACATACACTTGCTCTGAATTTGCATGAAGATAGTCCACAAAGATTGATGGACAAATGGAGGCCTCAAGCATCAATTGTACCAGGATTCTTCACACAGTCTTCAGCCTATTCTTTTCTCAATCTTCCTTTACCTTACTTAACCTTTTCCATGAGAAATCCATTACTATATAGGAGAAGGTGAAGTGGTTACTAGGATGAGGATGATCCCACCAAATCATAGAAACCAATAAGATCACAACCATATGGATGCCACCTCACATTCTATAAGATTCTCCTTCTAGAAACTTCGTGAAACTTCTTCCTTTTCTTAGTTTCAAGCGTCGTTGCACCCTACCTATATAGAAGCATACAAAAATCCCGCGGGACAGACATAGAGAAGCCTGCAGAAATCAAGAATTTCCACACTATGTACCACTGTTAGCCTACGACATCATTCTAAAAATGTGCCTTGTAGGGGAAGAAATCAGCCATTTTCCCCATGTGAAATATTTTTTTGGAAGCCTGAACACATGCCTATGGGGTCATCATCAGAGTGACCAAAATAATGTGTAACACTAGGACACCTCAACAGAATGGATTTGTTGAAACAAAGAACAAGACAGTACAAGAAATGGATCGAATAATGATAATGGATTCCAAATTGACATATATTTTTTGGACACATGTTGTGCATACAATAGTTCACATTCAAAATAGAGTAATGCTCAAAAACAACACTAACAAAACTCCCTACGAGCTATGGAAAGGAAGACCAACAAATGGGAAGCACTTCAGAGTATTTGGAAGCAAATGCTACATCAAAAGAGAAGATGGAAGAATGGGAAATTTTGACTCTCATGTGGACAAATGAGTACTTTTTGGTTACTCAAGTATAAGGAAAGCATACAAGTGTTACAATCTAAGGTTGAACAAATTTGTGGAAAGCATCAATGTAACAATTGATGAAACAGGTGGACGAGAATTAAAGGAAGAGGAAAATGAATCAATGGAACAACTTTACTAAGAAGAAGTAGAATATGAAGAAGAAGTAGAAGGGGAAGATGAATAAGATCTGATAGAAGTAGAAGAGAAAGTTCAAAAAGTGCCTCCAAAGACACATAGCAAAGAAGTAAAAAAAAATCATCCTTTAGATCAAATTATCAGAAACAAAGATGCAAGAGTTGAGGCTAGAAGAAGAACATGTTATCCAGAACAAATGCACCTAACACTCTCATCTACGATTGAACCAAACAATTTTGAAGAGGCCAGCAAGGATGAATTTTGGAAAAAGGACATGGATGAAGAATTGGATCAAATAGAGAAGAATGACACTTGGGAATTGGTTCCAAGACCAAAGAATAAGAATGTGATTGGCATGAAGTGGGTATTCAGAAATAAATTGAATGAAGATGGACAGTTTACAAGGAACAAAGCTAGATTGGTATGTAAAGGATATGAATAGGTTGAAGGAATCGACTTTGAAGAGACATTTTCCCCAGTTGCAAGAATGGAAGAAATCTGATTGCTTTTATTTGATGCATGCTCCAAGAATATTAAAGTGTATTAGATGGATGTGAAATCAAATTTTTTGAATGGGGAACTTGAAGAAGAAGTCTACATCGAACAACAAGAAGGATTTTAGTTGTCAGAGAACGCAGATTATGTGTGGAAATTGAAGAAGGCCTTGTATGGTCTAAAACAATCTCCTATAGCATGGTACTCTAGACTGGATAAATATCTACAGTAGGAAGGGTTCATAAAATGAAGTGCATACAACAACCTCTACATCAAGGTAACTCAAGATAGTATTTTATTAATTGAAGTTTATGTTGATGATATTATTTTTGGAAGCAATGATGACAGGTTAAGCCAGAAATCTACAAAGGATATGCAAGATGAATTTGAAATGTCATTACTCGGAGAACTATCCTTCTTTCTGGGTCTTTAGATACGTCAAAGAAACCAAGGAATTTTTATTTCTCAAACTAAGTATATCGAATAAATTCTAAAGAGGTCCAGAATGAAAGATTGCAAACCAGTTACCACTCCTATGCAAACCAGTTGTAAGTTGAGAAAAGATGATGATTCAAAGTCTATAGACCAGAGGAAATACAAGTCAATGATTGGTAGCTTACTATATGTGACATCATCCAGACAAGATGTAATGTAGGTAGTTGGAAAGTTGGAACGATTTTAAGCAACACCAAAGAATCACATGTCGTAGCAGTGAAGAGGATTTCTAGATATCTCAAAGAAACAGAAGAGTTTGGATTATGGTATCCCAAAGGAAAGGATGTATCACTTATTTCCTACATAGATGCAGATTGGGAAGGTTGCATTGATGACCGAAGAAGCACCAGTGGAGTAGCGTTTTACTTGGGTGAGTGTTTAGTATCATGGCTAAGCAAGAAACAATCATCAATATCCTTATCTACAGCTGAAGAAGAATGTATTGCAGCAACAACATGTTGTACATAGGTTCTATGGATGAAACAAAATCTGACAGACATACAAGTTGAGTATGATGAGCCCATTCCAACCTATTGCGATAATACAAGCACCATCAATATCTCAAAGAACCCAGTGATGCACTCTGAGATGAAGCACATTTCAATCAACTATCACTTTCTACGGGAATAGGTTGTAGAGAAGGACATCATAGTTGAATATGTGGGCACAAAAGAACAAGTGGCAAACATCTTTACAAAATTGCTTCCACGAGAAGCCTTTGAGTATCTTCGTGAGAGACTCAGAGTAATTTCTACTCCAAAATGAATGTTTTTGAATGCTTATCTTATATGTCTTATATTTACACAACTAAGCACCATAAATAGGACAATTTAGGTAGGGACATCAATTTCAGGAAGAGTTCAGTCAGGGGGAGTATCCCCAAGGATAGTTCAGTTAGAGGGATCAGCCCTGAATGGAAATATACCTTTTCCATTGATGACAAAGGGGGAAATATTTATCATATGTAGAGCACAGAGGCATGGTTCTAGGGGGAGAGATGGCCATAGGAAGAGCATGAGTGATATGACTTCATTATTGCATGACATGACTTTAGTATTGCATCAGAGAGTTTTCATCAATGCCAAAGGGGAAATTTTTTGATTAATTAGGTTGGTTGTCATTGATTTCAACCCTTGAATAAAGTCTGGTAGCGAATTCTAGTAGCACAAAGGTTTGGGTAATGGACCCAAGTTTGTTTGATGGATAATGGTATCATTTTTTTATATATTTGCAGTAAAACTATTCTAGATGGATAGTACATGTCATGCCATTTCCAGTGGTATGTGGAACGTCACATAAATCCTCACGGTTAGAGAGTTATGGTCACGTGAAGTTGGAGAAACCTCATGAGTCATCTAGAAGCCCCAAAAGGTCAAAGTAGTCAAAGTGTTTGCAAAGAAGAAATTATTTAAATAATAAAGTGAAGTGATGAGTGTACTATAAGTGAAAGTGGATGAAAAAGAAATTATTTAAATAATAAATTTAATGGAGAACTTAGTAATTATGGAAAGTGGTTAAGTTAAGTGGACAAGTGGTTATAAGTGGGTTAAGATGGTTAGAAGGTAACCCCTTGAGGAAGCTACATAAAAGTGTAAATAAGAGGCAAGGGTCTCTTATTAAAAACACACTTGAATATCATTGAATATATATTTTTGTGAAAGGTTATTTGGGCAGGTATTATTGATAGAGAAAAGTGCGGCAGGAAAACTACAGCAGAAAAAATGTGGCAGAAAAATGCAGCATAAAAAGTGCGGTAGAAAAAGTGCGGCAGAAAAAATGCGGCAAAAAAACTATGGTATAAAAATTGCAGCAGAAAAAGTGTGGTAGGAAAACTACGGAAGAAAAAGTGTGGCAAGAAAAGTGTGGAAGGAAAAGTGCGATAGAAAAAGTGCGGCAGGAAAACTACGAAAGAAAAAGTGCGACAGAAAAATCGCAGCAGCAAAACTGCGATAGAAAAACCGCAGCAGAAAAAGTGTGGTAGGAAAATCGCGGCAGCGGATTCACAGCAACAAAACGCTACAAGAAGAAACAAAGGTATGGGTCTCATATGTGTAGTGTTGAATTTATGAATCAAGTTGAGGGTTTTCCTTGTAAATATGTTGGATGCTCTCTTAGGAGTTTATGGCTTGTTGTAGAGTTGATCTGAGGAAGATCTACTGAAGTTTAGTATTGGTTCATGTTTGAGGGATTTTGGTTGAGGTATGTTGCTGAATTTATCGGTACATATAGAGGTTGTATAACAGTGAGGTTCTAACACATGGTTTGAGGTACAGACTTGTAGTATAGTGGTTGAGGTATATGTAATCAGATAAGATTGGTTGATGAGTATACAGTGACAGGTTTCTCAATGACATATTCAGTTTCTACATTTGAGGTATATGTGATCAGATCAGATTGGTTGATGAGTATACAGTGACAGGTTTCTCAGTGACATATTAAGTTTCTACATTTGGCACTTATATTTTAGGGCAGTTGGACAGGCCAAGGATAGGTGGTTGTAGCCATTTTCCGGTTGTAGCCGAAGAACATAGGGGGTTGTAGCCTCCTTATAGTTGTAGCCAGAGAATTGGGGGGTTAGAGCTTCCCTTAGGTTGTAGCCTAAGAAACTAGGGGGTTGGAGCCTCCTTCTAGTTGTAGTTGGAAAACAAAGGAATTTGGTGCTTCCAATGAATGTAATTCTTAAATACATATAAGAAAAAGAATTATGTGGTTTTCTCCCGCTTTGGGTTTCCACATAAAAACGTTGGTGTATTGTGTATATGTATGATTGATCATTTGTTCATTGTTTATTTACTCTAAAAATATTGGATTATAATGCTACATTGATTTAACACTTTCATTTTGTGGTTAAAAGGGATTGAATTGCTCTATTACTGATTCACCCCACCTCTCAGTAATCCAACAATGGGAAAAAAGAGACTATTTGATATGTGCAAAATGGGTCAAAGATTAGACCCAACATCCATTATGGTCAACCATATTCTAAACTTTATAGGCAAGATCCACTTGGTCATTCTACATTTCCAACCACTATATCCACTAATGTTGTCATCTCACAACTACTTCCTTTATGCAGATAATCCTATCCCATCATCTTTTGGATAAAATTCTCAATATTCATAGTATTTTAACATGCACTACTCCAAATAAATATTAACATTGCAATCTAATTAACCACTCCCCATTTCCTTGACCCAACCATTCTTGAAATATTATTCTCATTGATTGGTATTTCAACATTATGAAATGTTTCTTTTATGTCCTATTTTCTAGTATCTTTTACTATCCGTGGATTTGCTAAATTTTTAATACTTCGCTTCAATTCATTGAATGATTCATTGCGAAGCATGCCTTTTCCACTCAAGACCACTCTGTTCCAAATGAAATGTTACACTCCTCCATTTCCCCCTATACCCTATTTCCACTGTCCACTTTAATAGTAGAGACAACTTTTGTCTTTTGAGTACTTTAGAAAAAAGTTTCTAGATTATATCTAACAATCACTTATCCTTGTAGCAAGCATTTCCACCTTGAACACATATTTACCTTCAAGGATATGGAGTCTCCCTTAAATCTAGGTACATTTATATGACATTCTTCACCTACTAGCTTCATTTCTTTATGTGAGAATATCTGTTGATTTTCCTTTCCAAGAAATTCAAAATATGTAGCTATTGAATACTAATTTAACTCTACTATTCAAAGTCTTTTTCCAACCTTTCAATACTTGTTCTATAGCCATGCACTTCCCTCTATAGCTCCTTGATTCCTCAAACAATTGTACAAGATTGACCTACTTCCTTGTACAATTGATATAATTCCTTTTAGGTTACATCTCTTTTGCATACCATATCAAGCATAGAACCATTTTCTTCCTCATGTGTCTTCTTAGGAAATTCCTTTCCTAAGACCACTTCCCTATTTGTGTTCTTCTTGACTTTCCATACCATACTACTTTGGAAATAAACTCAGTACCATTGAAATGTACTAAACATTCTCTATATGCATCATCAATTCCCTTTCATTATTGTCATAGTTTTTTGAGTGTTTCAATATACTCCAACTAGCTTGACATCCACTTATGATACATTTTTCCTGTTATCTCAACTATTCATGGACTTTGTCCAATTTTGGAATCCAATTAATTTTTATGGATTACCTCTCATTGGAGTCTAATTTATCTCATCTAGAGAAAATATACACATAATATATTTTTCACTCTCTCATCCACTAAGTGATTTAATATTGCACCCTGTTTCCACTAAGCACTCTAACAAAGTGGATGTATTGCTCTAATTATTCACAAAATAATTCCTAGAGACAATGCACCTTACCTTAATATATTCATTATGACCCTCTTTATTATAACCCTATCTTATTTAATTCCCAAACCCTCATTGTTGAACATGTATTCATATCTTAACATTTTTCATTCATGGCATTTGATCATCTTCTGAATAATCCTTGACATAACTCTCTCCCCTCAAGTGTCTTTTCTCATCCTTGATTCAGGGTTCAAAACTTTTTAATTTTTGTTTTAAAACCAATATTCATGTTCCCATGCTTTGCACAACTATGTGTATCTACTTCACATGAAATGCCATGAATTCTATATGGTATTTCTTTTCACATGCAATGTCATGAATTCTATATGGTATTTCTTACTCATCATCCACATTTGATATGCACACATTTCATCTAGCATTATTTTCCCACCTTAAAATTTCTTTGGAGTGCTTCCATATTGATACACCAAGATGTTTGATCCATTCCACTTCCTAAATAAACCACATGCTCATTTTGAAGAACTCCCTTCTCCCTTTTTTCCTCATGTATATAAATTTCCCTTTCATCTTCCACATATATAAAACTCATTCTAAACCTACTCTTCAACCTTAACAATCATCTTCCTTCTAATTACATGGGAATTTCACTACTTAATTCACAATTATGGTTGCATATATAGATTATCCTATCCAATATATTTCCAAGAAATTCTTTCTTGCTCAATTTTGAGTTTTGAGAATAAATTTATAGTCATCTAATAAATATTGCTAATTTACTCTTTTTGAACACTTCTTATTCTGGTGCAATTAATCCTAGACACCAACTTATGTCACTTGTAGAAGTAAATATATCAGGAGCCAGGGAAACGTTTGTATAATACATAGATAATAATGATGAAATGGAATTCATAACAACTCTCATATTGTGAATTTGATGCACCATTAAAAAAAATGCAGTAATCTAGAAATGACTACTTTGTCCTTTTTCACCCCTTTTTCCAAACTTAGCCAAATTAGCTATCTCTGAAACTGTGTTTTTTTGGAAAAACTTCACTAAACCAAATTTTTCTAGCTTGATGAGTATACAAAATGTAGAATAAATAAATTTTTCCATAATTTCCATCTGGGGACCCTTTTCCTCCTTTGATAATCCCAAAAATCCCCCAAAAGTGGCTCAGAATAGTGGATTTTTCCCTTTTTTTGGTATCTCCACTCCAAATCCCTAGAATCCATCCAATATCTTTGCACAATATATTCATGTATGTTTTTTGACACTCTATAAAAGTCTCAGCAGCAATTGTGCTCCTACCACTAATCTTGACCCTCATCTTCAAAAACATGTAATTTGCATTTTATGGAAAATCATAGCATAATTGGCCAGTGACCCTCTTGGAATTTTTGTATCCCTCAACATTGTAGGAAAAAAACCCATAAAATATTTTCTTCTTCTGAGTTATTATGATCCTAGTATGGCCCAAATATGATATTGGCTCCAAACATATTTTTTTAGACTACAAAACATTTTTTATATGGCATCTTTGTTGACATGGTTGAGGATGTGGCCTTATGGGTCCACATAACACATTCAGGTGATGTCATATCATCCTCCTGGCCACCTTGTCCCCTCCCCATCACCCACCTTCTCTCTCTCTCATCTTTCTTCTTTACTTTAACTTTACCACATTTTATAAATAATAAAATATTTTTATTTTGAGCCCCATTATATCTTGCTACCCACGTTGTACCCTATCTAACCATAAATGAGACAAGGGTCTCACCTCCACTTCCATACCTCCATCTTATTCTCCCTAGTTAGATGTGGGGATGGGAGGGTCTCATCTAACACCCTTTTCCCTTAGCACGTGAACTTGCATACTTCCTAATCTAATAGTGAAAATGATCAAAAGATTGATGCCGCACAATGATTTTGCATCACCAACATGCTCGATGGTTAACAACCCTTGGCGATGTGCTACCATAAGCTGCCCTTGATATGTGCTAATTCCCCATTGGTTTTTCATCCAAAAAATAAAAATTAAAACCACTTTCCTCAACATGCAATACCACTAATGGTATTGGGGTTCACTACCTCGTCCACATCGCACATATGCTAGCTATTGTGCCTGCCACTATGAAATACATACCCCTGACATTACCACTATGTCCTGCCACCGTTCCACCAGCCCATCATGGTGGAAATACCACCATGGAATTTCATGTTACCACTACCATGTCACCTAACACATGGCTCCCACGTCACTACTGATGTAATGTACAAAAAATCCCCAAATTTTCCCAAAATTACGAATTTTCAATTTTTTCAAAAATACATATTTCCAAAATTTCTTCATGGATTCCATGGAATTTTTGTAATTAGCTTCCTATGTCCAATTTTTTCCCTATGCATGTCAAATTGACCACTTTACCACAAGCTCGACACTCCTGTGTCAATTTCTTAATGAATTTCATTGTAGAAATTTGGTATTTTTCTCAATTCCACCCAATTTTTCCATGGTTACTCTACAATTTCAAAAATTCAACCATTTATAGGCCCAAACATGTGCATTCAAAGATCAAAATTGGGGATTTTTAGTCCCTGAACCCAAATTTCACCAAATTTCTAGAAAAATCCCAAACTTCATCCTATAACTTTTGACAAACAATTTCCAGACATCCTCTAAACTTTAAACTTGCAATTCCATATTCTACTTGTTTTTTATGGTCCATGAAGGCTCGATGTTGAACCTGTAGCTCTGATACTAACTCTGTAATGTACCCAACACCCATGTTGAGTCCTGTAATTGAAAAAAATGACTTAGCCTCCTAAATACGAATTTAAAAATTCCCCATGCATATAAAAAAAACAAGGGGCAGCAGGTCCATAATTTAACATGCATCTAACAACATTTATAAAAACATGAATGCATATACTAAGAACACAACAAACACCCAACATTCAAATATTCATTTTCATAGCAGAATAATCATAATAAAATAACAAAACACTTATATGTTAATAAAGTAACCTATTGGTTGTGTACGAAGGATGCACGTCCCAACCATAGGCCCTACTATTCATTTTCTCTCAATAATAGGCCACCCTCAAGTTGAGGCTATCAGTCCACAAGGAGATCCAACACTCATGGATACCAATCTCCATGCATAGCAGTCTGGAACCTAGATTCCAAACTCCAACAATAGTTCAAATCCACTAATTCTCTTCCCTACAACCTGCACAACCCAAGGAATGTACCCCATTCACTTCTCATAGTCCCTCAGGTTGTACCATTCGATTATCAGGGATTCTAGTGCACACAATTGGCCAGGAATCTCTCAGCTAGGGATTCCAGGAACTCCTAGTTGGTTCACAACAGCCTTCACAAGGAGTGCTCACAACAACCTTCACAAGGCTCTTTCTCAATTTCCTCATCAAGAAATGCACTACAAGATTACAACCCATTTTACAGGTACAATGCCATATTTCCAGCATAAAACGTAGTCGAATATTGGTTTCATTCAAGAACATCATGGTTGATTCTCTTCCCAACACTCAACTTTGCTCTTGCTACCCAAAATCTGCATGTACAAATTGTCTCCTTCTCTGCATACAGATTTTGCTTCTTCTTCCTTGCTTGCTTGACTCTCACATTTCCCAAAGATGATTGTACGTCATCCCCATGCTCCCAATAACTATGGGATGTGACTCCTCACACCCACTCTCTTACATTATTTTAATGATTGGCTTTGAGAACACTCAACAACAAATAGAAGATTATACACAATGACAATAATTTCAGAAAAGTAGGTTGGATTAATACCCATGAATATTTTCCCCTTGGACACCTCTCTCTTATGGAATCATAGCCCCCCATCATTTTCAACCCTCGTACTGAAGCCATCGATTACTATCTTTATTAATCATTTCAATGTATGTAATACATAGTTTTTCCCTTGGCCATATTAATCAATATGGGCTCTTCACCCCAATCATATCGGCTCACCAACCTAAGTCACATTTATACAATTACATTGTAATTTGGGGGATTAAAACTGGGAATGTTACACATACTCTTAAAACTATAACTTTGACCTAGACAAGATTAAAATTTGGATTTCCATTATTATTGCACTCTATTCCATCAAATAAAAATTTAGGAGAAATTGATTTTGCTACATAAAAGAAAGATAAAATTAAATAATGAAGGATTTAGGTTGTTATAGCAAGGGTGTAGTCACTCACTTCATAACCTATGATTTTGGGGAGACATGTACACAAGAACAACAAGATGCTAAAAACTAAGGAATAAGACTAGTTCATGATTTTGGTTTGTTTTTGTATATGTTACACAAGTACATGTTATATTTCAATTTTTGGAGGTATGATGAGCTTCAAAATTATTGCTTTTTTTCTCATCTTTTATATCCCCTTATAGCATCTCAACATTCCATTTTTATACTCAAAACATTGTCAACTTAATAATTAATGACAATTTCAAATTTATTTAATAGTTTATCTTTAATTAGTGTAATTTGGATTAATTAGGAGAAAGTTCGATGGAATGCTTGAGTTACTTAAAGACCTTATTTGAATGTATCATTTTATGTGCTTCAATATAACTTGCTACTACATATTCACCATCTTTGGTTTAAGTTATGATGGTGTAGATTCACCTTTGTTACCTTTAAAGCATCACCTCTATACAAATCACTTCAAAGTAAAATGGGAATCCTTCATAAAGTAACACCACTAACACTAAGATTATGGTGTAGAGCCTTTTCAACCTTAGTAGCATTAGGATTTTTCTAAGGGATTATGTTACCCATTTCATGGAATTAGATAACATGATGTGAAGTGGCTCAAGAGGTAGTTGTGATGGTGAAACTAGTGATGTATACCGAAGAAAGAAATTCCACTTATTCTTAGCAAGTGGTTGGATGAAAACTATTGATCCTGATTCATTTTAGGGAATTCAAAGACTCCCTTGTATTTGACTAAGTTGCATTAATTGAAATAACCTCCTCTCTTTTCTTTTATGATTGTGCATAGAGGAATTTCAAGCTACAATACAATCATGTAATTTCAATATTTACTTTTATTGTTTCCACATGCTAATTTAATACTTTTAAGGGTTTGTGAATAAGCATATCTTCAAAGAAAAGTTGTAGCCTCACAACGTTAAAATAATTACTTTTATTGTTTCCGCATGCTAAAATAATTACTTTTATTGTTTCCACATGCTAATTTAATACTTTTAAGGGTTTGTGAACAAGCATATTTTCAAAGAAAAGTTGTAGCCTCACAACGTTAAAAAATAAGTTGCCACATACGAGGAAGATCATTAAATAAAATTATAAGTTGCCACTTATAATTTATTTTAACATACAAAACAATCTCTTTCAACGACCTTATAAATTTTGGTAGAGAAATTCCCATTATAAAATTTGGGAGGATCCATTCCAAACCAACGAATTCGAACATGGTTTGAATAATAAGGATGGTTGGAATTAAAACCATTACCAACTCCGGAACCAATAATGAGAAAATCATTGCAATGAATTTCAATTTCTTGGGATGTGGACAATTAGTAGGTCAAAAATCAAGTCACATCTCCTTAACAACAAACACATCCTTCAAACTCGTGATAAAGACTATATTCAAAGTATTCTACAATTTAAGCATAACATTATTTATAAATCAAAATCATGTCAAGTACTTGGTGAAACTTTTAATCATAACAATACAACCTTTGAATACATAATCTTTGTTTTCAATCGGACCAACAATCATGCTGAAATATGCATAAAATCTATAACCACTATAAGATGCCTTTGACCATATTAAAGAAAAACAGTGTACTATGATGTTGTATGGTGATAAAACTTAACCACTATAAGATGCCTTTGACCATATTAAAAGAAAACAGTGTACTATGATGTTGTATGGTGATAAAACTTTAACCATTTAGAAATAAATAAACCATTAACCACACACTATAAATAGAACCACCATAACACCCATCAAAATGGCTATCATAATCCAATTTGTTTTCTTGAAAATGCCATCATAATGATGAAATCATGAACATAAAAAAAAATATCATCTGAAAATCACAATATTAAAATATTAAAATTTGTCACGAAGAAATCACAATATCAAACAAGAGCAAGTCAACATAAAAAATATTACATCAAAAACATGTCATCCAAAGATACAAGGCCAATTCAATTTTCCCTTAAAAGACCAATTACTTAAATTTTGAGTACATACTAAGTGGTGAGCCTCGAGTTAACGTATTACGTGGTTTTAAAATAGGAAATTAATTGAAAAATTAGGTTATTGTTATCTTTTTATTTCTTTACAAATAACAAGTTGGATTAATTTAAGGAAAGGTCCCCAATGACTAGAGTTGAATCACTATTAGAGAAAATTAAAAAACATTGGCTACTTTCCAAAATTAGTGATTTACAATATGTAACTACCTAATATGAGAGGATGAAAAATACCGATGATCAAATGGTTGATCTATGTATGTTCTCTATGTACAACCCAAATACTCTCTCGTAGTTGCAACTTTTTTTCGAACCTACACACAGATCAAAGAATGAACCTTCCTTGAATATGAAGAGTCATATAAACATGAATTATGATAATAAAATAAATTTACAATACATTGATCCTAACTAACATTAGGAAGCTAGTCCATCCTCAAAAATCATAAATCAAAATAAAATAATAAAACATATTGTAAAATTATTTTTTGGGGAAAGAAAAGAGATCTTCATAAATTAATTAAATGTGAACAACAAATAAACCTTATGCCTAATTAACCTTATACCTAATTGATACTACTAACACATTCTCCACTTGAATATGAATTCTCATTTTCTAAACCACTTATCTACTTATTCTCTACCTACTATCTCCAAGTTTACTATGGTTAAGAAAATTAAGAGATATTTTGACCCAACTCAAAGTAAAAAAAAAAAACTTAGAACTAGTGGGATTTGATGAGGGGAAAGAAATAAAAATCTAGGGCTAATCTTCCAATAATTACTCTAGCATATCCTTTTTCTCAATGGTATCTACCCATTCTCCCAACAAATAACTCATATTTATACCATGAAAAAGTATTTAAGTTAGTCAAGGATGGAGATATGGCCTATATTGGTGTATGGACATCGTGTTCTCTAATCACAGGTTCACATTAATGATTTTTTAGGTTATTTTGAATATTCTTGTGCATTGTATGAAGAAAAATCATAAGCATCCCATGATTGTCTTGAAGAAAACTCATGGGAAACCATTTAAAAACTCAAAAATATATGCAAGATGAGGAGGAATGATGAAATCTACATTAGTGAATGGCCAACAAGGAATCTCTAGTCAAGGGTTACCAAATAAAGCTATAATAGAATCCACGTATCATGAAAGGTTAAAAGGAAATATGATAATTGAAATACATTAAGTAGTGTAGAGGAATATGATTAGTGAATCTAGGTGGAGTCTAGCAAACCCAATATCTCAGAGGCACCTTGTTGACAAGGAAGAATTCATCGGACAACAATAAGGGGTACTCCCCAGTACACGATCCCAACTAGACTATGCATCGTTTGGTTTAAGAGACCCATTTGAAATTTGGCCCAGATGCCATTGATAAATTTTGGGTGTTATTGGTTACGGTCCAGTCTAATGATGAAGATGGATGATGAATGGGTATGCAATGAAAATATGTAGATGAATAATATGTATTGAAACAAAACTAATCTATTACTAACTTATCCTACGCTATCCTAGCTAGGAGAATACAAAAGTAATTGGATGATCCACGACGATCTAGAAAACTCAGAGAGGTCTAGGAGGATCCATAAATGCTCAAAACTTGATTGTCTCAAATGTTATTTAAAATGACTTCATTGCGTAGAGATCGGCGATAGATTTCCACCGATGCAAAAGCCACCTCAAATGGAGTTCATATGCAAAATTTATGGCCAATCAAAGTTTTGATCAAATCGGGTCAAAGGCACAAAATGGGGGTGACACGTGGTATGAAAATACACGTCTGTACAACTGAGTTGGAAAAGTGATAGAGAAATAGTACGAGCACAGGTGGACCAATCAGATATCGACAAGTGGCAAGTTCGTATAGGCTTAATTGGACCAATGAGAGACCACCACGTTACAATCTCCCATTGGCCTCTAATGTCTATGGTGTATTAAATTTTTTGTGGGTCAATAGGAGTTGAACCCCTAACCTCTTGCCCAACGTAATGATGGATTACCAATATACCAAAACATATGACTTAATATTCATGTGGAAAATAATATATTTGAAATCAAGTTAAGTTATGGTCGACCAGAAAAAGGGTGAGGGCTAAGCCCCCAACTCTCGGTTCACATGGTATCCAATGTAACCATGCCTTGCATTCTCACAAGGATGAAAACAAATATGCCAACAGATATAACACATTCCAAATGAGGGATATGTCCACGGGGGTCAAACTCGTGACCTCCACCCACATAACACAAAGCTTTAATCAATGCACCATGCACACCACCTTTGACAGAGATTCCACACAATATGGTTTTGTGTTAAGCCCTAATATTGGCTCATTACCCCTTAATTGGGGCATATTACATTAGTAATGTTATTTTATTTATGTCGGCTTTATTCCATTAGTTGTAATTATACCTCCTCATCTCCTATATATACCAAGGAGACATTTTCATTTGGAATCATCTTGTACTTGAACATTTATGTGGGGTAAAAGGAGGTTGCCCCCTTGAAGAGGCTTATTATCTGAAATTATCTAT
>JZKD02S2342871.1:8847-21275 GCA_000966675.3 Picea glauca
ATTATTGCTCTACCTCATATATACATCATATCTCAAAACTGGTTTTCCCCGGGGGGGGTTTATCCAGGGTCATGTGACCAAAAATACCTGTGTCTACAC
Source organism: Picea glauca (assembly GCA_000966675.3). Classification (NCBI taxonomy): domain Eukaryota; kingdom Viridiplantae; phylum Streptophyta; class Pinopsida; order Pinales; family Pinaceae; genus Picea; species Picea glauca. Next base: position 8,947 of record JZKD02S2342871.1, read on the forward strand.
ATGCATTTTAGTTGCTTTTAGAAGCTCTTATTTCTGTCCATATTTCAGCATATAAGATAGTTTAGGTGTGTTGTTATCAGTTGGAAAGCATGTATGTATTTTTCCTAACATAAAACTACTTGCTAGAGCACCCAANNAGAAGATAACAACCATAACAAATCAGCAAAACAAAACTTACTGTTGGCTGTTATAAAACAACAGAAAATTAAATTTGGGACAGCAGAAAACTTAGAGTCTTAGCTTGGTCAAAGATAGACCAAGAAGACAGCTGATAGGACCTGAAATTTCTGCACATTTCTGATTGGTGGTTATGGATCTGCTAAGATCTCCTTGTAGATCTGATAGATCTGCTATCAACTGCTATAGATCTAAGATCTGGCTTCCTCTTAGAGTGACCGCTTTGATACGATGTTGAAATACCTACTCCGACACCTAGGTATCTTGTTATCTAGTGATTTCCTTGCTGTAAATCAAATTAGTAGCTCACAAAATAACATACACTGCTGGAATATTCAACTCAAAAAAAGATAGAGGAAGCAATACTGGAAACCAAAAATCTCAAACACAATAGACAAATATATTCAGCCCATCAACTGTGCTTATCATTCAAATAACTTCAAAGCTTACAAGGGCTCTCGTACCTGGGAAAATGGCCCACAGAGAAATACAAAAAACTAGAGACAATACCTACAAACCCTAGCAACTCATGATCTGTTGTATGACCTCAGTTTTTCATGTTTTTCGAGATGTACATGCCTTTCCTTAAGCAAACCCGCATATACACGTCTGTCTCCACTGAAACATGTATACATGCACTCAAAGACTATACGAAAACTCCATACAACGCGATCCTACTGTTGTGGCTCCAATTTGTTGAAGCCCACTTGCGACTGCCTCTATTCTCTCTTCTCCCTGCCATGATCTCTAGATGGAAGTCCTTCTCTACCTATCCAAGATCTCCTTGAATCATAGTCCTTCGTCATCCAACTCTCTCTGTATCAACAACGTGTCTCTTCCTTCATGCTTGCCATGCTTTTTAAGATTGGGTTATGACCTAACCCTAATCTCCAAAGTGATTGGCGACTGAGATTACTTCTCACGTCACTTGAGATCAATGGCTATTATTTAATTCACTAATGTTAATTAAAACATTTCTTTAAATAAAAATCTAGTCACTAATAAAAACACTTTTCTTTAATAATTCCTTCAATTAAAGCAAAGTATCAAGGTAAAAGGCTTTGGACAACTTCCACACATCTAGACACTTAAACCTGTGTGGAAGTACCTGTCCGATGCTACAAACATCAATAGATACAAGATATAGTATGACTCAAGACTCTCTATTGTCTCTTCAACTCTACCCATCCTTACAAGTTGCGATACTTTGGAAGTGACACAAGCAAAACTCTCATCTAGACTTGACCCAACTGTGAAACAAGGGAAAAACAAGCAAACAAATGGCAATGACTAAAAAACGATTCACTACTAAAGATGGACAACAAAATTATTAACAACAAGGTGGCACAAATGACAAACAAACCAGCCATGTAAGGGCACTTATGACGCAAGTAAACTAGACCAAATGTTGATATAAACAAGGGAAAATCAATAGACTCTCTTCTAAGACTAACACGTAAACAAAATAAAGGAAAAAAATGCAATGTAAATGATCTAATTTGCTGTCCATAAGCACAACCTAAAATCTGAAAATAAAAAATCAGCAAATGGAAACTATTACCCAAGACCTAAAAATTTGCTGCAAACTTTTTTGATTTTTATTGGAAATAATACTTCGAACGTTTCCTGTTGATTGAGAACCACTCATGATCTCTGTTGCCTCCTTTATACACATGTCGGGTTAATGTGGAAAAACTTTCAATCCATTGGGTGTGTCCTTGGGAGCAAGTCTCGAGTCAAGGTGCTGTCGCCTAATGCTCGACTCCTCCGTCTAGGCGAACTCCTAGCCAACTCCTAGCGAAGCCAAGGGGGGTAGTCCCAAAAGAAAAAATATAAGGCTTAAAACTAAAATCGAAGCACAAAATGAAAATGAAATCTAGGAGTTTATTATGAACAATAACAAGATACAAGATCTACACTAGAAACATATATGATAACAAATAAGATTGCTTATAGTAAAAGAAACATTCAAGGCATGTAAAGTACTTGTATGAAAGATATAACCTCAAAACAAACACAAGTGCTTTCAATGGAAATTATAAGCAATATATCTTTCCATTGATTCTCTCCCCCTTTCACTCCACTCTATCCTCATTCAAGGGGGGCGCATGACCTATCTCTCACCTAACCCAAGGCGCCCTCTCCTGCCTCTTGGGCTATATATACAAGTGTTTCTCATTGTCAAAGGGTTGGATCTTCTACGTCGGCAGCTCTACACTTCAGATTTTTCTCTTCTCTTCTCTCTTCCTAGCTTCTGTCTTGTATGCAGGGATCACTACTACACCATTTTTCGTACCTGTTTCCTTGGTGCAATCAACCTCTTAACACTTGCAGAAATAAAGTCTTGATGTGCTTGTACCGGGCCTTCTTGTCTTGTTGGCGTCTTAGATTGTGAGCTCTGTTATTTGTAGAAGTTATTTAGCATGTCATTTGGGTATTAATCTGCTGTTTGATATCACTTTCTACTTATTTTACTTGCTGATTTTGAGCTAACAATTGTAGGGATTCCACCAAAAAAGTTAAAAAATTGTATTTGGAACCTTTGGCTGTCTAAAAGCAGCCATAAACTTCTTTGTTTGCTGCTGTTATATTGTGCTGTTTTGTAGATTTTACAGGTGACGGACAACAAGCAAGAATCCTAGGGACACCCCCTTGTGGTTAGCATGCACCAGTCCGAATGGAGAGGACTCTGTCAGTGGCATATTAAGGGCAAATTTCCTATACTCAACACTTTTTCTATGCCGATTTCTGCCTATTTCAGGTCTGATTTGAGGTGCAGAAAACAATGCTAACGCAACCAAAACAGTGAAAGAAAATACCTAGGTAGAGGGATATGTCCTGAGGGAAACAGTGAAAGAAAAGAGCCCTTCAAGAGTAAGTATGATATTGGTACGTGTTGTGCTCACTTCGTGGCTTATGATGTCATTGATTCCATTTCTATGAGCGCCTTTGTTGGGGTGCGCTTGCTCTTGAGTTACCACTTTCTAAGCACTATTTTTTTCAAACCCCTTTATCTGACTTTTTTATTTTGTTCTCTTATCAAATTTGCAAGTCCCCTTTTATAAGGTTTCAAGCTATAGCATCACTGCTTGGGACTGGGGCAACCGTGGAAAGGGTAGAGCTCAAGTTTGGACTGGATTTTGAGAGTCCTTTACTATTATTCCTTTCTTTCTTTAACAACATTCTTTTATTCTTTTTCATGAGAGAATGGACCATGACCCATTACTGAAGTTTAGTACACTGCAATAGGCCTTAATATGGAAAGTGTTAAGTATGGTGGGTAACAGAATATCACCTTTGTGAGGGCCCCCCGGTAGTACCCCTTTTCTCTGGGTGTTGACATCATGGGACTGGGGCACAGATGTTGGCCACCAAGGTGAAACAAGGAAACAAACATAACTTCTTGAGTCAGTAATGCATTATCCAATTTCAACCAATGATCCTCATCCACATGCGTGGTAAATTAAGCACAACACTTCGCATAAAAGGAGGACTAACACACCTCATGGTGACGTTGGATTTCCATCTCCCATACATTGATTTGACTGGATGTGATGAGCTTGGCTGATCTGTAGTAGAAAAGGCAATCTGAGGGGAGTTGCTGGGCTGCTATCTGTGGACATGCTGATCATCATCATGGTACAGATCATTGTTTCCATTGCGGGCCATAAGACATGATTTCCTCTAGTTAAGCTTAGGCTTGAGGGGGTTAATAGGGTACACTGTAGAGAATATGTGGTGTAACAGGGTCTTCAAACCACAAGATCTTACCAAAATGTGTATGCCATGGACTTAAGGGAGATCAAGGTGTACGTGTTGATCAAGGATCTCCAAGTCAAACTTTCCACTTATCCATATATTAGTCATTGAATAGATGTTGTGGTCATTGTGTCTCAGATGCATGGGGTATGTTGTTGTCTAGAGGATGGGCAACAGACTTAAGCTAGAGCAGTCATATGGATTTATGTTATGCCACCATACCTATAGTTGAAAACACTTATGTCAAACTGTATAGAGAACATATGATGAAATACTCTTGTGCACATAGGATGACTTTGGAAATTATGTTATCATGGCTCAATCCATAGGTCTACTTTTGGAGGATGCACCATGGAAGGTAGTGTAGCTATATGGAAGATGCAGTTTGATGGAGCTTGCCACTATTACTTAGCAGTGTAGGTACAAATTCAACAGGAGGTTGGAGTTTTTGGAGTTCTCATATGCTTTGAAGGAGAGTGTAGTCCCTATATGGAGCTAGATTGTCACCACTTGGATCTTGGATATTCCAATTTGGTAAAGTGAAGAATTGAAATGAGCTTCAAGGAGACCATGGTTATTATCGTGACCCTAAAACACTTTTGACATGGTCAAAATCCACTTGAATGATGCATAAAAGGTAGCTGGGGCATATAAAAAACAATAGGGGGTAATAATTTGCCCTTATGGAGGAATGCCCAAGCATAAAGGAGGCTAGGTACACTTGAAATTATGAATTGGGGCTTTACACTTATTATTGGAGGTTGGTGCTAGTGTGAGGGGTCCTAACTTAAAGGAGAGGCCTTCTTAAAACTAACTTTAATTTAAGGAAGGTTGGCCCATACATTAAAGATGACCCAATTTAAAAATAGACATATAAAGGTCATTTCAAAGGAGAAAAGGTCATTTGTAGTGGAGCACTTGTATTGAGGAGAGAAGAGGTGCACTAGGGTTTTGGAAGTGTTAGCCCCCCACGCCTAGGGGTAACTAGAGGAGATCATGTCTCATGGCCTGCAATGGAGACAATGATCCTGACCATGTGATGATCAACATGTCCACAGATAGCAACCCAACAACCCCCCTTAGATTACCTCTTACAACTACAGATAAGCCAAGCTCATCACATCTAGAAAACTTAGTGTATGGGAGATGGTAAGACAACGTCACCATGAGGTATGTTAGTCCTTCTTTCATGCGAAGTGTTGTGCTTAATTTACTAGGCATGTGGATGAGGATTATTGGTTGAAGTTGGATAATAGATCACCGTCTCTAGAAGTTATGTTTGTTGCCTTGTTTCACCTTGGTGGTCAGCTTCTGTGCCCTAGTCCTGTGTTGTCACAGCCCAGGGAAAAGGGGTACTACTGGGAGGTCCTCACAAGGGTAACGTTCCATTCCCCACCATACTTAACACTTCCCATTCTGGAGCCTGTCACAATGTACTAAACTTTGGTAATGGGTCATGGTCCATTCTCTCATTAGAAAATGAGAAGAAGGGGCTGAAGGCCGAGAGGTTGATGCAACTGTTATACATGTAAAAACTGATAAAGGCCACCTATAAAATCCACATGCTAGCTTGAGCTCTACCCACTCTAATGGTAATCGCCCCTTGTCCTGATGCACTGAATGCACATCTATAACAGGACTTTAGCCCAATAAAAAAATGAAAGAATAAAGCTTGAAACCTGTAAAGGGGACATGCAAAATAATGAATGGGTATCAAAAGGAAATTAAGGGGTTAAGAATGCAAAAAGTACCGAGGAAAGGGTACCTCAAGCAACAAGTGCTCCCACTACAGAGGCGTTGATAGAAATGGATTTAGTGACACCATAAGCCATGAAGTAAACCCAACACGTACCACTATCACACTTACTCTTGAAGGGTTCTTTTCTTTCACTGTTTTCCTCAGGACCTATCCCTCTACCTGGGTCTTTTCTTTTACTGTCTTGGTTGGCACACCTAATAGGGTTGGATGAAGGCCCTCCCATATCCAAACTTGCCAACTCACATGGAGTCATGAGCTGGTGTGATGCTTGAAGGGGATACTGAGGTGAATTATTCATATGGCTTATATCTTAAGTAACAACTTACATTGCATGACTTAAGGACTGATATCTCTTATGAACATTGGTTTACCTGATCTTATATTATGTTTTGATTTGAATGGCCCTGGCATGGTTCTTTGAGGGACATCCCAGGCTTTCACCTAGGACGTTGTTCCCTTATTGAAAGACTTTGGCATGTGTGATGTAGAGCAGTGAGACACCCAGTGACTTGGCACCTTTCAACATGAGCTCTCACATCTTCAGGACCGTGGACGATGGACAAATGGGCTTGGTTTTGGTAGATTTGGTGATCTGGAACCGGGGTGACACTGATACCAAACTTGACTTGGTTTTAGGCCACTTGATTAAGGTCAGATTTACGATTGCGGATCTATTGAACTTGATTGCATTAAAGGTGAAAAGATGTACTTATGAAAGCTTGAATCCAAATTGAATATTAACTTGGTGAATATGCTGTTAGCCTCATAATCCATTACTTAATGCATTTAATAATCATAATTGTAGAAATAAAACATGCATAAGAAAACATGAGATGAGAGATCACTAGGTTGTTAACAGAGTTCACCAGAACCTTCTGGCTACGTCTCTAGATCTGCTTGGAATATGAATCGCTTTATTCTCCTTCCTTTGAAAGGGATGGAATCTTTTCACAACATGTGGTACATGCTCCAAGGCTCTCACATAAGTTACATTTCTTCAGACATTAGAAGGACTACATTCTCCCCAATGGAGGGGGCTCAACTCTCCCAATAAAGGGGCTTACAAACCACAAGCATAATTGCTTGATTCTCTCCTCAAAGAGATCTCAAAAGAGCCTCCGCACATGGTTTCTAAAATCTCTCCCAATAAAGGGGTTTAAATAATTTCCTTAGTCTCCATAACCCAAGGAGACAAGATCCACAAATTTAGGGTCTAATAACCACTCAAGGACAAAAATGAGAAAGCATCTCAACTAACTTATGAGACCCTTAACTTTCTCCTTGAGACTAGGAAGCCAATTGCAATAAAGTGACGAAGAGTCCAAACCAACTCATGAGACCCTTAACTTCCTTCTTAAAACTAGGAAAGCAATTTCCCTTAAAATTAGGAAACTAATTTGTGAGTTGGATTCTCAAAACTAATTTCCCAATAAAATTAGGAAACTAATTTGTGAGTTGGATTCTCACATAAAACTAATTTCCCATTAAAATTAGGAAACTAATTTGTGAGTTGGATTCTCACATAAAATAAATTTCCCATTTTTACAATTAAATGAATAATACGTGAGATTCTCAAGCATTAATCATTTTTCCAGTATGCATGACTAATACATGAGTTTCTCATACTCATTTCAAGTATTAATCATTTTTACAATTTAAATAATTCATTCATGAGCATTAATTACTCTTTGCCCTACTTTAATGATCTTATCCATGGTATGCAAAATAATAATTCCTTGTGTGGAAATCCTCTTGGATCATTTGGTCATGATGGCACACAAATGGGTTGAAAGCCCACATGTTGGGTAGTGAACCCCGGGGCTTATTATTCACTGGATTGAGGACGTTGCAGTAGTTGACAGTCGGATACCATGCAGAGACAAGATGCAACCTCCTCCACCTTGGACACAGTTCCCTAGACCCTTGACGTTGGCCTCCATTTGGCATTGAATGATGACGTCACTTTCTAGGGTATGATGATGATGGGGTTTTGGTAATCAATTGGGGTACCATTGATGACTTGGCATGACCATGGATGAGGAGATGCACCATTGCCATGATTACACCTCGAGATGATGACACATGGCCTTTGGAGGCCCTCCTTCACCCTTGGGAGGCTTGATGTCACCACACATGTGGCCTCATGATGACTTATTTTCATGTTTTATCATTTGTAGAGGTTATTTAAGGGGTCGACCCCACTTATGTTATGTATTATTGTTATTTCACTTGATTATGTGGACAAAAACGCTAGGGTTTACCTCATATAAAGAGGCTAGCACTTGGATCATTTTATTATCATCACATTCCTCACACTTGTGGGGTAACACTCTCAAAACTTATGCTATTTTCTCTCTTTGGCTCTTTTCACTCATGCGCTAGTCTTGGAGAAGGATCTTTGTGGATGGTTTGCTCTTTTGGATGGTAATTTTTTGCAATTAGGGTTTTTATGGTCTTGCTATTTGGAAGAAGTAAGTATTTTTCTGCAATTTATTGTTTCTTCCTAATGCCAAAGGTGTTAAATTGCTATCTTGTTGCAAGTTTCTTTGTCTTGTTGAAACCCTAAGAGGGAGGCATAAGTGCTTCTCTCCTTTATAAAGTCTTTATTGTCCAAGTTTGTGAAGCATTCTTTGCTAGGGTTAAAAGCCTTAGGCCCAAAAGTGATTGCACTTTAGGATTTTAACCTTAGCCTTTGATCCTTGACCTAAGTGGAATAAAGAGAAGGGAAAAATGACACCTAGGGCCCAAGAATGTTTGCACCCTAGGTACCTTTTTTCTTTAAAGTCTAAATTTTAAAACCTAAGGCCCAAGATTATTTGCACCTTAGGGTTTAGACCTAACTTCTCTTGTTTCATCTAGTTCAAATTTCAAGCTAATGCATTTGTGACTCCATAAGCCCTAGAGGACAACGACACTAGTCTAGAGGTGTTCTTGTGTTTGAAGTAGCTATTAAAATCAATAGTCTCTCTCTCTCAAACATTTCGTTAACTTTCCTAACCCTAATTCTAGCAAACAACTATCATTTATTGCTGCTGTTATAAAAGTTTGCTACAACCACTGCAAACTGCTCTAATTTGCTGCATACCCTCATTTATAAGTGGCTTAAAACTACTCAGAAAATACTTCTAGTAATTGGATAGTGTTATACTTGTTGAAGGCTTATTTTTCATGGTGAATTGCTACATTTCTGACTACTTTTATTTGCTGCTGTTGCAATATACTAATTGTTGTTACATAATTGGTTTACTGCTGTAATTTGCAACAACCATAACATTTATTGATTGTCTAGTGTCTAAGAGGTCATTATTGCACTCTATAACTCGGTAATTGTCTATATTATGCTGCAAATTGTTTATTGTCTTGTACAGGTACAACAATTACCCCGTTATCTTCCATCTTTTTCCTAGACCTAGACCTAACCATCAACTGACCAAGACAAGGGGTTGTAGTCTTGGCTAATCTTGCTATTTGATCCCTTGAGGTCACCAGGGAAGCCTCCCTTGTGGTGGACCTCTTCCATCACTAAAATGAGGAAAGTAGGTGACAGTGGTAGATTTTACCATAGTTACACAAGATTTGGGATCTCGTGGAGGGCTTTGCACAAGTACAAATCCTGTGATAATAGGAGGCTCTAGAAGCAATGGAAAGTACATTGGGAGGTTTGTGCTCCCTAAGAGAGCCTCTACTTGGCATTTATATATCATTATGGCGGACATTTCAAACCCTAGGTGCCCATATGGAGCACCCTAATTAGGGTTTGTATTGGGTGGGAGCCTATAAATAGAGTGCCATTGCCAAAGAAGGGTGAAAGTGTTGATGGTTTTGTAGCATCGGGAGGTATTTCCACATTGGCCTTGGTGTCGGGCATGTGGGAATCATTGTTGGAACTTGACACTCACATTGCATTTTTCGTTTTGTGAAAATCCCTTGTATATTGAGCTGGGGCTTCACATCCACATGGAGGAATAAACAATTCTGATTTAATGTTGAGTTTAGAAGGGGTTCCTGAATTCACTCATTAGACTCCTGTAAAAGGAGAGACAATGTGAGGAGACACTATCACATCTCATTGTGACATTATGGAGTTGGCATAAGTGAGTGAGCACTTGTGCCAAGAAGATTGGGGTGGCAATTTCAGCAAAGGAAATTTTTCACTTTGGAAAATATGGCCTAGGGTTTCTGGACATTCTTTCTCTATTTTTCAGCCAAGGAGAGGAGACCACACGTGTGAGAGGAAGAGGAGAAGCAGACCACACGTGTGGGTCCGTACAGGTCGTATAGGCGACGCCAGTAGTTTGTACAGTCTGTAAAGGTGAGGTCAGTAGTCCGTACAGGTGACGTCAGCAAGCCGTACAACAGGTTTGCAAGTTGGAAGTGTTTTTCCGGAATTTGCTAAAGTTGTAATTTTGCTGGGAGGACTGTTTTTGTCCTCAGAAATTCTCAATCTGAAAATTTTACAGAACAAAAATTTGTGTCTCATGTGCATGGATGATTTCTCTCTTATCTTTGTGTTTCCGATGTAATTTTCTGTCATAATTTCAGTGTAAAGTTATTCAGTGATAACAGCCCTAGTGTACTGTTTGAGGTCACTTGGAAGTAATTTTCAGATATGAAATGGAATGCATTAAATTCTTAAAAATTGACAGAAAGAAGTGTGAAGAAGAGCTAAAGGAATTAGTTGAGGATCTAGTTGGAGTGAAGAAGTCAAGAGGATTTCAAGTTGAGGTTTATCATCTTTTCTGTGTTTTCATGGGTCAATTTGATGGCTGAAGTTACTTGCAAAACTACCGTAATAATCTTTGAAGAAGTGTAATTCTGCTTCAATGAGAAGAGATAAGGATGAGGTGCAACTCTCCTTATTTCTTGCTGTTATCATTGTTCAATAAATAGATATTACTGCTGTCATTTCTGCATATTGAAGGGCTGTTGCTATCTTTTCTTGTTCACGGTTGCATGTTATTCACTGGCTGATTTGTAATTGCTGTGAGTTGTGCCTTTTAATTTCTGCACATTAAAGAAAACTTGTGGTTGGTTGGAGCATGTCATTGACAGCCCAACTATGCCGCCTTCCATCTTGTTGCAATGCTCTTGATTGTTGGTCTTGACTCTATAGCCTTTTTTGATCAGGTATTCAAGGCCTACTCTTTGGTAACTTAAGACATTAAAATATTTTCTCTCCTTGTTTAACTCAATTAGTATCATTCTCATTGAAATCTGAGATTTAAATTACTGTTGGGATTTTCATGATTTTAGTCAACTTTTTTGGTTGCAAATCATGTTCTTTAACATTCTTAAATTTTTATGAAAATAAATATATACTTGAAGTTTGAGTTGTATCAAAGGTGCATTTTTTGTCATACACCTATGATGTGTATGTTATAGATGACAACTTTTCTTTGTAACTATAACCTTTTTTTTCTTATTATGTTAGCAACTTGTACTTTAACTCCAAACGTGAAATTGATCGTGAAGGTGTTTTTTGCAGACATTGCATGATGTTGTTTGTGTATTCAACATCTTTTCAAGCGTTTCTGAGGATGGGCAGTCTTTTAAACTTAAAGGTGAAGGCCTCAAAGTATGTTCTCACTTTCCCTTTCAATTGTCTGTCTTCTCTTCCTTACTTCTTAAATGTATATCCTTAATATTTTTCTTCACTACTGAAATTGATAGAATAGGCACATGGACGATGGGATATCATTTGAGATACCATCTGTCTTTATTCACAGACATGGAGAATGAAAATTTATATTTATCTCATCTCAATGGGTGTACTTAGATCTCTCCTTTTCGTTATGTTGTATTTCCTCCTTGGATTTTTATATAAGGTGCTTTGATAAATGGTGATATTTAGTTGGGATTGGTATTCTTTGGTTGGGACCTGGCCCTGGATGTTAAATATAAAAAAAAAAAAATATTAAGAAATGTTATCTGTTACTGTTTTTACCCTAACTTTTAGTTGCTTGATTAAGTGACCACCTCAGTATTAATAGATATTATAATTGCTATGTTGTTATCAGACTACTCGTAGGATCAAATTATACAATTCCAGTTGCTTTAGTTTAGTTGTGCTCTTGCCACATTCTTTGTTGAGAATTTAATTTTAATTAGTTCCAATATCCAATAGTTGAAAAGATTTAATAGAAAGAAAGCTGGAATCCTTGCAATATTTAATAAGTAAAATTGAATGTTAAATAAGAAATGAATACAGCTACCAGGGATAAGCAATATGGCAGCTTACATAGGATGTTTCTTTCATCAGGTTTCATAAGAAATATAACTATCAGAGGATATCAATTTCACTGAGTTTTGGAGATTTCTGTTCTATAGTCACATAGAACATTTGGCTGGTTCTGTATTTTGCTTATTCTATTTGAAGTCATTTATAGCTGAATCATTTATAGCATGTATGTATTATTGGATGTTTATTTTACATCATAGGATCAAATCCTACAAAACACTTGTCTCGGATTTGATAAAACTGCAGGTATGGACAACTATCATATAACATTATAAACCATTAAATTGATTTGCATCATCCTTGTCTTGAGTTTGTATTGCTATCTGAAAAATCAGAACAGTGATTATCAATGAGGCAGTAAATCATTCCATGCATCACCTAGTTGGAATCCATAGT
>JZKD02S2342882.1:12099-31566 GCA_000966675.3 Picea glauca
AACTGATAGTAATGGTGATGCTCATGATCTAGTCATGAAATAGTCCAGATGACTATATTGATGCTACCGGGTAAATGGTATGTTTTGTGCTCAAGTCCATTACCTGTAAATACCTATCTAGCTAGGAGGGAGTGTTAATATTATGGTAGCTGTGGGAGGTATTTACCTCTACAAGTGAACCCGACGAGAATAAAAGACTCCAGGAAGCAAGAGAAACCCTAATGAATTGGCTAATAACCCTAGAAGCCTTGTCGGCTCAAGAATATAATTTATATTAGGCTATTAGCCTCCAAGAGAAGAAGTTGTCCATAATTAATAATAATATACTGAACAGACACCTACCCAGAAGGAGAAGTCGGCCCCAGTAAACTGGCAGGATTACTATAAATACAGGGCGCCAATTTCTCATTTGTCACATCTCAGGACTGCAGTTTTCCCAGTTGGTGCGCACTGCAGGTGTAGCTAGTGCGCAGGTTTGGAGGAGGGTTGCAGGTGCAGCTGCAGCAGCAGTAAGTTTCAATATTTGGCTTGGATATCTCTTGTCTAGGCTTTGGACTATCTGATTAGCTTTTTGTGATGCGCTATCCTTGGGGAGAGATGCGCTGTTCTTTTTTTGGCTATCTAGCCTAGGGTTTGCTTCCATAGGAATTCTCAGGTCAAGGTTAAGGTGCTCGGCGGGAGGCTTCAGCCTGTGGTTGGGAGATGAGGGTATCGTCGTGGTAAAACGAGCACACAATCCTTTATATTCTAACATTATGTTCTCAGTCGTACCCACTTGGAATTATTTTCGAGATTCCATTAAGGAACAATATTATCCCATGGGGAGCTATGAGGACAAGTACATACAATGGACTATGCTGTGACAACAAAGGGATCAAGATGTGCATGAGCTGACAAATATTTTCCATACCCTGCACACAAAGTTGGGTATCAAAGATTCAAAGAAAAAGTTGGTGCTAAAGTACCGCAGTTGTCTACATAGATACATTCAGGAGGAAATGGAGTTCCTCGACATATCCTCACTTCGTACAACATACTGGTATGCTGCCAAGATTGAGCAGAAATTCAAACATAAGAAGCGAGACTTTGGATTTGCGAATCAAAAGCAAGCGAAAGGTGCCCCCAAACCACAGAACAAAGGACAAAGCCAAGGCATGGCAGCTCAAGGCAACCTACCAAATCCGCAAGAAAAGAACAACACCGTGAAGCCAAAGAAGGACATGAGAAAGTGGTGTGAGTTCCATAAGAGCTCCACTAACAACACAAGTGAGTTTCAGGCCAAACAGTCACTAGTGAATGAGATGAGGGATTCTGAATCATATCCATGCTCCGACATTGAATTAGAACCTGAGAAGGGGAATGACAAAGGGAAGAATATTATCGATGTGGAGCCCAACGCCATCGTTGCCACCACAAAGATACAAAAGGAAGAACCAGAAGATCCAGAGGAGGAGGAGCATGCCTTCCACTCCCAGATGTGGGTAAAGGGTTCCCTACTACAGTTGATTGTCGATAGTGGGAGCCAAAAGAATGTCATTTCAGCAAAGTTCGTGAAGTGATTGGGCTTGATGACCACAACACACCCACATCCATACACCATCAGGTGGCTTCATCAAGGATGATATCTCTGCATCAACCAATAGTGTCGCCTTCTCTACAACATCAAGCCCTTCATCGATGAGGTATTATGTGACATTGCTCCTCTTCATGTTTGTGATGTATTATTAGGCCAACCATACTTGTGGATGCGACATGCTTTGTATGAGTCCCGACCTCACGCTGTTATTGTTACCTTGGGAAATAAGTTGCACATGATACCAGAGGTACCACCACCTGCCACTATGTCTTTGGTTATTGCAAAACAATGCAGTAAACTCATTTCCAAAATCAAGAAATTTGTTTTCCTGATGATCTTCTCTCAGGGAAAGAAGAAGACTGTGGCCACGACCTCCAGACATGGCTCCTCCACACAAAAACAACAAATGGACAAGGTCGTGGAGGAGTATCAGGACATCTTCACCTTGCCCATAGGGGTGTCTCTGCACTATCAGGTAAAACACCCTATCTATCTGACCCCAGGTGCACCATTGCCCAATGGACCGATCTATTGGTGCTTTGTTCTAGAGAATGATGAAATCAAGAGGTAGATCCAGGAGTTGCTGCAAAAATGTCACATCCCGACCAAGTTCATTGCCTTGTGGGAGCCCGATCATGTTGGTGCAGAAGAAGGATGGGACTTGGAGACTCTGTATTGACTATCGAGCGTTGAACAAGATCACTATCCATAATAGGTACCCGATCCCACAGATTGATGACCTTCTGAACCAAATCAAAGGGGAAAAATATTTCAGCAAGATCGAATTGAAGTCCGTGTATCACCAGGTACCAATTGAACCGTCTGATGTGTGTAAGACTACCTTCAAAGCTAAGGAGGGCCTTTTCAAATGGCTGGTCATGCCTTTTGGGTTGACAAATTCTCCCACAACCTTCATGAGACTAATGGATGACATCTTGCGGCCATTCACCAACTCATTTGTAGTAGTGTACTTGGATGACATCCTGATCTTCAACCAGACTTGGGAAGAGCACCTCCACCACATCCGAAAGGTCCTCCAAACACTGCGAAAACACAAGTTGTGTGCCAATTTGGAGAAGTGCACTTTTGGCATGACCCAGGTTCAGTATCTGGGATACATTATTGATGAGCGTGGGGTTCATGTGGATCCAACCAAGATCCAAGTCATCCGGGATTGGCTAGCCCCGACCACTCTAATAGAGCTTCACATATTTCTGGGTCTTGCTAATTTCTACTGCAAGTTTGTGTTGGGATTCTCTCATATCACTTGGCCCTTGAGTCAATTCACCAAGGGAGGAGCGAAATGAAAATTCTTTTGGTCAGGATCTCAAGAGAAGGCATTTGTAGAATTGAAACATCGACTTTGTTGTGCCCCATTTCTCACATTACCAGACTTGCAACAACCATTTGAGATCGAGATAGATGGCTATGACTATGCTATTGGGGTAGTTATTACTCAACAGAGGCATCCAATGGCATATCACAGTGCGACACTATCTGACACAATCCGAAAGTATCCCACTTATGACAAAGAAATGTATTCCATTGTGCAGGATTTCCGACAATGGAAGAATTACATTTTGGGGAAGGAAAATATCATCCACACAGACCACCGACCCCTACAGTTCATACAGACACAAGGGAAGTTGCAAAACGATCGCCATCAGAAGTGGTCCACATATCTGCAACAATTTCATTTGAACATCAAGTACAAGAAGGGTAGCACCAATAATTTTGCAAACTGACTCAGCTGACCACCAATCGTGGTGATAACCACCGTGCTCAACTCTTGTGGGCACGATACTTCTTATTGGCCACTTCTCTACAAGAGCGATCCATAATTCGACCACACATACAAGACGCTCTTGGAGGGTAACCGAGTTCCAAATTTTCACCTCCAAGATGCACTACTATGTCACTTGGGACTCAATATTCACTTTTGACAGTGTATTCCTCGGATAGATCTTTCTAACGATGTATCATGTGCGTCAAACAAAGATAGTATGCCAAAGTTACGACCTCGGGAAATTGATGTAACAATTTACCCCGACGGGGCCCATATTCTATCATTTCATCTCCTAGGGTTAGGTTTTTGGATGTTTAGGGTTTCCATTGTTTCTCAATAATATATAGGCCTTTGAGCCTCATTGTAACATAAAGTTGAGAGGCCTATAGCCTCCACATCTCTTCTCGGAGATAAGCTACCAACGCCCTAGATAGTTTATTTCCATTCTGTCTGTAAACAAATTTTAGTTCTTTGATATTCATGAAATGAAGTGTTATTTCCGCTGCATCTTTGTATTCATGGTTATTCGTGTACTCTGTTGCATTCCTGCATAAATTCGGATCACCCATATACTTGTCACCCGATCCCTTAATTTCACAAAAAAATCATTTATTTAATTAAATTAAATGTCAATTTTCCTCACCCATCCTAAAAGAGATCCTTGTTGTCCCTTTATTCCCTCTATTTCCTTTTAATGACTGACACCCTTCTAAAACTTAGTTTTGTTTTATTTAGGAAAGTTCTTTAGTTAGACTAGACTAGATTCCTTTCTTTGTTTCCATATTCCTTTTTGCATTCATTTCCCCTTTTTGTCTAAGTTCCAAATTAGCATGTATTGCACATAAACAATAATTAATTCTTAGATAAATCATTTCTCTTTTAAATTATTAACTTGACTTTTCTTCATCCCCCTTTTATTAATTGATTAATTAGTTTTTAGTCTTCTTACCCTATTTAGACCTAGGCTTAACATTTTTTTGGGGAATTTTATGATTATTAAAATTTACTCATACAACATTTATTTTAAGGGTGACCACGTCAAAATAAAATATTTTTTTCTAGGCACCTAGGTTTATTGACTCACTTGTGTTAAAAATTGCGATGTTCCCTTCAATATGCACTACGTGCTCCAAGGGTTCCACTCGCCTTTATTCATGTTTTATTTATGCAACGTTCCCTTCAAGACACACTACGTGCTCCAAGGGTGCAACTCGCCTTTGACTGAATTTAGTAGATGTCAAAACCTTGGAGTCAATACTCCATTAGGCGACCTTGTAGGAGACTAAGGGCCTCTAAGGAATAAGGACCGTGCCTTATTACGTGCCCCTTAGAATCTTCGTGAGCGACTATCTCAGTCTTCCCTCACGATAGCATGGATATCTCGAACTAGGTAATTGTTAACCTACAATTCAAGCCACAATGGGAGTGCTAGTAGGTTGTGGGAGGGTTGTTGCCACACCTCTCCCTCAATATCTCTAGTTGTTGTGCATGGCCCCTTTACTCCTTATGTGAGTCTAATTAGCAAGCAATTGTCAGCCTACATCCACCATGAAACACTGTCAATGATCCATAACAACATCATAATATGCATGCTCATATGTCATAATGAAAAAATAGAAATACCCAACCATATACAGTCCACTCCCTGACTCGATCCGGAGTCCAAGGAGGCCCATCGATGCCATCGAAATCCTAAATTTGTCAAGTGTCATGCACACTCAGGAGAAACCCGTCAATAACACATGTCTATACATAGATAATCAAATAACATAACATCATAATCCACAAGCATCATCATCAAAATTCATAAGTGAAACAAACAACCATATACTAAACCGGATCACTTGCACACAAGTGTCCTCAAAGAATAAGTCATATCATGTGCACAGAAGAGCAAGATGTTGCAGTAAATTCATTCTCAACTTTTGATGATTTAGAAGGTATTTTTTTGACCATGTATGTTGGACCTCCAGTAACATATCATACTCTCCTCACTCAATTCACCCAAATCCATTTGAAAAAGGGTGAAAGGATTTGATATTTCAATTTTCGATTTTTAAGAATGCTTAATAAGATCCAAGAAAATCATAGGCCAAATGCTCCAATAATACTTGGGTGTTACAAAAATGCAATGCCTTCAAATGTGAAGTTTTCCATCAGGGTTGTAAAAATTGATGATCTAAACGATGCAATGAATAAAAAGACGTAAATGGAAGGAATTATGCTAGAGATAGATATAGATCTAGGTATCATTATAGGAAAAGTTCAAAGACAAATGAATACCCTTAATATTGCAGATCAAGGAGCATCAACTTCAAGAAGAGTTTAATATCAAAGAGCACAAAATAATGGAGACCGAGGAATTGGTGGAGGGATACTCAAAGGAGTAATTCCTTATGTGAAAAATGATCCAACAATGATGCAAGAGACCATACAAAGGATGGAGATAGCACAAATGAACTGAACTATTATACAGATGAAAAACAAATTGACAAAATTAAGGAGAAATGAAAATTTTTCTCCTAATCCAAGAATGCCTATTCAAGAACAGAGGAGAAATCCTTTTCAAGGACAAGAATAGGAAATGATGGTAAAAATGAAGAATTCATACATAGGGAACCTAGGGTGGAAAATCCAAATGTTCTAATGTTAGAAGAAATTTTTTAAGATGAGATAATTGACAATCAAGAGGATGTTTTTGTTCAAGAATAAATTCTTGAATCTGTACAAACGAATGAAAGAAAGTCATCCATGTATATATTTTATGAGCACAAAGAAATTGGTATCCTGTAGGACAATGTTGTGCAAACAAGAGCACAAACAAATAGATTTAAAACAAAAGAAAATGTAGAGAAAGATAAGGAAAATATAAGACCGAATGGAGAAGAAGCAATTAAGAACCAACCAATTGTAAATCAAGCAAATAATCCTCCACAAATGACATAAAATGTGATTGACGATCTGGCGAAAATTAAGAATCACTCTGTCATTCATGGAAGTTGTCAAAATCCTACAGTAGAGGGAAAACATTCTTAAAATTTTAGATGATCCAAGTCATAGAATTGAAGATGTTGCATCAAATCCATAGTAACATCAGAATATATCAATGGTAATACCAAAAGGTAAAGTCCCACCTTTTTTATATTATAATAGAAAATCATGATGTGGTATTTCATAATTGTTTAATTGATACTGGAGTGACAAATAATATCATGCCATTAGCAGTAATGGAAAAACTTGGGATGAGTTGTACCAAGTATTATGAAACTAGGGAGAGTATCTATGCCATTGATTCAAGAAAAGACCTCACATATTTAGAAATCAAAGATTTTTATGCTCAGATAATTGTTGACCCACATATCACAACCGTGTTTACAATTACAGTGGTTGATCTTCCTCCAACTTATGGAGTAGTGCTTGGGAGAGATTGGTCTTCATTGATAGGAGGGTGTATCATGAACGATGGGATTTTCATGATGTTTCCAAATAAATATGGAATAATGATTAGAGTCCCCCGCGAACCAAGAAAATCATTTTTCTTCAAGAAACATGATAATGAATTACAAGATTATATTGATGATGGTATAGGAAACTATGATGTCCTTAATCAAGAGTAGACATATATTTTTAAGCAAGACGTAAAATATTCTTTTGAATGATTTTGGACGATGTCTTTTAATGGTTCCCATTGTAGCTTAGGAAGCGGAGTAGGAATTGTGTTGAAAAGCCCCATTTCAATTATATATCCTCACACTATCATGCTCAAATTTCCCTGTACAAACAATGAAGCTGCATATGAGGCATTAGTACAAGGAATGAATCTTTCAATCCAAATGAAGATTTAGCATTTGATCATAACTGGAAACTCTGAAACTTTTATAAATCACATCAGGAAGAAACATAAGATAAAAAAGGAACGATTAATACTCTATGCCAAAAGACTAGATGAATTGGTGTATTCCTTCCTCTCATTCAACATATCATTTATCCCCACGGAAAGAAATAAAAAATCAGTCTCATTGGCAGTTGTTGCATATTTGTTTAATCCTGATGATTTTTAGACTCATAATACCTTTCAAGTCAAAACAATTTTTAGGCCATCAGTAACTTGATAATCAAGATCATTTGCAAGTGTTCGAAAATGATGAAGAGTTGGCCGATTTCCTTGCTGAAATAAATGATTTTGCACCAATTCTTAAAAAATTTATCAATTTTGAGCCTATATTCACAAGATATGATCAAGTGAGGATGCCAAAATTGAAGGAAGAAGTATCTACCATAAAGGTGCAAGAAACTCAAAAGATAAATATTGGGACCGGAGACTCTCCAAAATATGTAAATCTTGGGACTGGCTGCACATAAAATGAAATTGATCAGTATAGCTCCTTGTTCAAATATTTCTTTGATGTTTTCATGTGGACTTACGATGATTTGAAGGAATATGATAAATCTATATTCCAACATATTATACCATTGAAAGAAAGGACAAATCCATTCAAACAAAAAATAAGAATAATAAATCCAAAGTTGAAACCCCTGGTGAAAATTGAATTGGAGAAATTGAGGAAAGCTAGAATAATATTCCCAATCAGGCATTCAAAATGGTTTTAACTTTTCAAACCCTGTCATCATAAGAAAGAAAAGGGGAGAAATCTGTTTGTGTTTTGATTTTCAAGATTTGAACAAGGACAACATTAAAGATAATTATGCCCTTACTAACATGGAAATGTTACTCCAAAAAGTCACCGGTTTAGCTTTGATTTCCATGTTAGATGACTTTTTGGAATACAATCAAGCACTGGTTGTAGAAGAGGATAGATCAATAAACTTCTTTCATAACACCTTGGGAGACATATGCTTATTCCCACATGCCCTTTGGGTTAAAAAATGCAGGAGAAACCTTTTGGAGAGCTATGAACCATGCCTTCAAGGATTTGATCATAATATTTATGGTTGATTATCAATACGATCTTACTATTCATTCTAAGATCAAAGAAAAGAATATTCATCATCTAAGAGAAGTTTTTCAAAGATGCAGATTATATGGAATATCTCTTAATCCAATGAAATGCTTATTTGAAGTTTCAGAAGGAAAGATTTTGGGACATATTGTCAGCAAAGAAGGAATATATATTGATCCTAATAGAGTCAAGGATATCAATGAACTAAATCATCTGACTTCAAAAAAGGGAGTGCAATCATTTTTTGGCAAAATAAATTTTGTAAAAATATTTGTCCTGGACTATGAAACAATTGTTAAACCAATAAATGCATTGATGAAAAAGGATCAAATATTTGAATGGACCTAAGACATTAAAAGACAATTCACCAATATCAAACTTGCAATGACCACTGCACCTGTATTGATCAACCCAAATTTTAATAAAGATTTCATCATATATTCTTTTTCTTTAAGGACAATATTGCTTCTATTCTTACATAAAGAAATCTTAAAGGATAAGAACTACCAATAAGTTTCATGAGCACAAATCTTCATGATTATGAATTGAAATATTTAGAGATAGATAAGCAAGATCTTTCCCTAGTTAAGGTAGTGGCTCATTTTAGAACTTATATTCTGTCATCCCATGCCATAACATATGTTCCCACTTCTCCAGTGAAAATGCTTCTTAATCAAAAAATGAGAGAAGGGAAATGGGTGAATTGGTTGGAAAAAATCCAAGAATATGACATTGAGATTAAGCCACTAAAAGTAGCAAGAGGATAGGGGTTGTGCAAGCTCATTGTCGGTTCTGATTCACTAAATGGAGTTATATTGATTTCAACAAGATCATCTGCATCAACTCCTGAATGATATCAAGATATTGTTTTCTATTTGAAATATGACCAATTCCCAAATGGAATGTCTCCTAAATAAATAAGAGAACTAAAGATGAAAGAGAATCGGTATGTATTGGTTGTCGAAATTTTGTTCCGCGGGAATTTTGATGGAATGATATTGATATGTGTTGATGCAATAAAATCCTAGAGACTGATGGAGGAATTTCACGAGGGGATCTCTAGTGGGAACTTCGCACCTACAACTACTATACATAGAATAATGAGAGCCATATATTATTGGCCAACTATTTTCAAATATTCATACTCTGTGATAAGGAAATGGATTTCTTGTCAAAAAATTTCAGGAAGAATGAAGAGGGAAACAATGCCTCTGCAACCCATATCAATAGAAGAACCATTCACACAATGGGGATTGTATGTAATTGGGACAATCAATTTGAAATCAAGTAAAGACCATTTATATATTCTCACAATTACATATTATTTTACAAAATGGAAAGAAGAAATAACATTAAAAAAGGTTGATTCTAATGATCTTATAAGATTGCTCAAAGAAAATATCTTAGCAAGATTCTGGGTTCCAAAAAAGTTTATCATAGATAATGGATCAATATTCATTGGGTCAAAGTTTACCAATTTTTGTGGAGATTTGGTATCATAATGGGAAAATCATCAAACTATTATCCCCAAGGAAATGGTTTGGATGAATCTACAAATAAGACTTTGATTCGAATCCTAAATAAAACGATTGATCTTAATCAAACAATTTGGCATTTGAAATTGATAGACGCATTATGGGAAAGTAGATTAACACCAAATGATAGCATTAGAAACTCCCCATATACATTGGTGTATGGAAGAGAAGCAAGAATTCCCATCAATATGGAACTAAGTGCATTAACATATGCTATGAACATTGAAGATGTAGAGGAAGTATCCCCTTTACACACAAGATACAATCAGATGATAAAATTGGAGGAAGAACAAGCTAACTCATTAAAGAAAATGAGTCAAAGATATCATATCATAAAGAAATATTTTGATCAGAGCGCAACAAAAAAATATTTTCAAAAGGGGAAACCGGTACTATGGAACAAAGCAAAGGAAAAACCTTCTTTACATACATAATTTGAGGCATTATGGATTGGCCCATATAATATTGAAAATATATTGGGTTATAACTCTTATTTACTGAAAGACATGAAGGGGATAGTACAGGTGTTTCCAGTTAATGGCCAACATCTCAAAAGTTTATTTTCCTGATCAATCCTTCTCTCACCTGTACATAGTTTTATTTTATTTTTCTTTTGTACATGTTTTTCCATTTTCAATTTTTATTCTCTTACACTGACTCCATACCCAATGGATGGGATTCTGGATTCTTAATAGTCCACTGGGGATTACTATGCCACAGTTGGAGCCAATTTTTGACCTTCAAATTCTCTAAGTTACAAGTCTCTCTCTCTCTTATATTATGCTTCCATAGAAAAATTTTGATCCGTGGCGGGCTTACAAATCCCACTTTAATTGTTGCTTCCCTCAAAATACACTGCCATATTCCCCTGCCTACAAATTGTACCATTAATTGACCATTTATTAAGTTTTCTTACAATGGAGGGTTCACGAATTGATATCTTTCAGGCCAAGGATGGCAGAAAATAACTCCACACTTGATGAATTCTGCATTAATATGATAGGTGCATATATACATTTATGCATGACTCTTGGTATTCCCCAACGGGTGACCATTCCTATCACCTATGAATCTTCATATGTACATAATAGTTACAAGAAATGTAACCACAAAGGATTACATGTCCAACATTTCTCTTCTTAATCTAAAGGGGTGTGTGTGAGTCCAAGCATCATTATGATCTTCTTGAATTTTTCTCTTCCAAGCGCTTTGGTGAAGATGTCTGCAATTTTCTCATTTGTGGAACAATTTATTAAGCGAATAGTCTTGGCCTCTACATGATATCGAATCAAGTGATACTTTGTGTTGATGTGCTTGGTTTGATCATGGAATCTGGGATTCTTGGCCAACTTGATTGCAAAAGTATTGTCAACTAGAAGAGGAGTAGAATTCACTTGTTTCTCTTGCAAATCTTCAAGTATTTTCCTGAGCCATACAATCTCCTTCGTCACTTCTACGACTGCCATATATTCTTCCTCTGTTGTAGAATATGCTAGAACTGATTGTTTGCATGATCTCTAGGAGACAACTATTGATCCAAGGCTCATGAGATAACCTGAAGTTAACACTCCATTTTCCTTATCCCCATCAAAGTCTGAATCAGAATAACCAATTAGGTTGAATTCATCTACCTTAGAGTACTTGAGTCCAAAATCTTGAGTTCCTTTCAAGTATTTTAGAACTCTCTTTGCAGCAAGCCAATGTCCTTAACAAGGTTTTTTGCATGAACCTGGAAAGAATGCCAACAAAAAATGAAATTTTTGGTTTGGTGGTAGTAAGATAGATAATACTTCCCACAAGCTGTCTATACTTGGTTGCATCCTCAAATTCATTCCCTTATTTTGATGTGAGCTTCAAGTTTTGTTCCATAAGAGTAGAAATAGGATTGCACTCAACCATGCCAAACTTGTTCAACAATTATCCAATGTACTTTTGGGAGATGAATATGTACTTTGGATTTTGTATCACTTCAACACCCAAATAGTGGTGAAGATGTCCCAAATTTGTCATCTTGAAGACTTTATTCAACTCTTTATTTATGGATGAAATGTAGTTCTCATTGTTCCCTGTTATAAACAAATCATCTACATATACTACAAGATATACAACAATTTTTACAACTTTCTTGACAAACAAAGTTGCATCGTCAAGATTGAAATGCTTGAAATTTAATTTCAGAATATGCCCAGTTAGCTTTTCATACTATGCTCGCAGTGCTTGTTTCAAGCCATACAAGGATTTGATGAGCTTCCATACCTTATGTTATTGTCCCTTCACAACAAAGCCTTTTGGTTGAGACATTCACACATTCTCTTTCAAGTCTCCATTTAAGAAAGAAGTATTCACATCCATTTGAAAATTTTTCCATCCATTTTGTGCTTCCATGGAAAATTGAGTGCAGATGGTTGCCCATTTTTCCGTGGGGGAAAAATTCTTCTCATAATCAACACCTTATTTTTGTGCAAATCCCTTTTCCACGAGTCTTTCTTTGTGCTTGTCAAGTGAGCCATATGATATATACTTTTTCTTGAATGCCCACTTGCATCCAATTGGTTTGGTTCCATATGAAGGGTCCACCAACTTCCATGTCCCATTCTTGATGAGAACATGATATCTCATCATCGAATTCATGATATGTCTTTACACGAGTGAATCTGTCCAGATGATCAAGATACCTCTCAATAGTTTTGTCTTTCTTGGTGGATTCAAGAAAGATCACATCTCTGGAAATGATGAAATTATTGTTTGTCTCATGGTAAAGAATATACCCCTTGGTGGAATTTGAATACCCCAAGAATATGCACTTTTGATTCCTTGAATCAAGCTTTCTTCTTTGCTCCTTAGGAATCAAGGCATAACAAGTGGAACCAAAGACCTTGAGATGCCTCACCAAAGGAATGTGGAAATACCACATTTCATATTGAGTCTTGTTTTTGATAGCACGATATGGAAACCTATTTTTGAAATAAACTTCACATAGAATTGCATCATCCCAAAACATCAATTTAACATTCTTGAAAAAAATCATGGAATGAACCACATTTAGGACTGTCCTTTTCATTCGTTCAGCTACACCGTTTTGTTGAGGATTGTATGGAACTGTTGTTTGGTGTTTGATCCCATGTTGGAGAAGGTAACTTTTAAATTCATTATATGTATATTCTATTCCATTATCAGTGTGAAGAAAGCCAATACGAGATCGAACTTCATTTTGAATTCATACATGAAAATTTTTAAATGTTTCAAAAGTTTATGACTTATATTTTAACAAATACACCCAACACATCCTGGTGTAATCATCAATAAAGGACATTATATATTTATTTCCATTTGTAGAAGGAACATACATAGGTCTGCATAAATCAAAATGAATCAGTTCAAGTCTTCTACATGCTCTAGAAGTAGAGTCATGGAAAGGTTGTTTGTTTTTCTTTCCAAGAATACAAGCATCACATTTTTTCAGTTTTCTAGGAATGGTAGGCAGACTAGAAATACCATTCTTTCTCATTAGATGAAGACTATCATAATTGATATGACCAAATATAGCATAAAAAAAAAGACTAGATGACATTATACCTTCACTGTGATTAGAGAGGTATGCAACATTGTGTGTATGGGAAGATGTCCCATTCAACTTCAACAGTCTTCCACATTCCATTCTGGTCATAACAAGCATGTTATCAGAATCCTTTCATACTTCAAATTTTCCATTGATCACGTCAACATAGTGGCCTTGCTTTCTGATGAGCACAAGGGGAAAAAATCTCCTTTGTAGCTCAAGAAGATAGAGTACATTGTGCAAAAGAAAATCTGGGAGTCCATGCAAGTTAAGTCTGATGGTGCCTATTCCCAAGGGTTTGAGGTTGGACTTGTCTGCAAAATACACTATGCCATCTACATTGTCATTGAAGTCTTCAAAAAATATTTTCGGAATGTCATATGAGAGGTTGTTCCTGTGTCAATAAGCCATGTATCTTTCCATGGACCATATGTAATGTTAAATAAATATGTTGTTACTCCTATATTGCAGTGAGCAACAATGCAATGGGCATATTCATGTGGATTACCTTTTATTGGTTCTATGGGTTTAACTTTGTATTCTTTCTTCTTTTCGTCTTCTTTGATCTTGTCCCATGGAACTTTGCAGTCATCTTCTTTATGTGACCCATTCTTTATGCACAGGTAAAATGGAGATTGGATCTATCATTCTAGTTGTGTCTACCCCCCCTTCCTCTGAAACTCTTTCTTCCACGTTCTCATCCTCTTTTCTTGCTTTATCATCTAGAAGAATTAGGTGGTTTACTCTTGTCTTTCTAATCAAGGTAAATAGTTTCACCATTTGAAGGAAACAACTTCTTTCCAAAGGATTTTTCATGATCCGCAACTTTCTTTACCAATTTTTGAAATGTCATGGATTTCATTTGATTACTTGCTTGCAATGATTCAAGGTAGTGAGAATATGTAGGGTAGAGGTCCTTAATGAAGGTCATGAGAGGGAGATCAATCTTCGCTCTGGTGGATTCAATGTCATGCATTATGGCTATGATTTCTGAGGCTAGAGCCATAGGGTCATCATTCCTCGTCTCTAGGTTGAAGAGCTTCAACATTAGTTGTATGAGTTCAAGCTCAGAATGTGTCATACAATTCATTTAGTATTTTCAAGGCCCCATAGGAATCGCTAATGGAAGCAATATGATGACTCACCTCTTCACTTACTATCACATAGATTACCGCATATGCCTTCTGGTATTTGTCTTCCCATATTTCACGTTCTTTGTCTATGGTCAGAATGAATGGTTTTCTGTGAGGTCTGTTACTCTTCGTCTTTAATACCGAGGCTTCTTCTTCAGATTCCACTTCTTCTTATTCTTATTCTACATCTTCTTAAGGGATTTTTGTGCTCCAAGGGACTTATTTTGCTTCACAAATCCCTTTCCATAGATCATTGAAGATCAATGTGCTCTTGATATTCCTATACCATTCTCTATAGTTCTCCTTACCAGTCAACACCACCCCGACAATGGAGATGATGGAATGCATTGTCTTCTGTTGTCTCCACGCACGTTAACAAATAAAATATAATGAAGCTCCACCAGTAAAGTTTTCTTTCTATTGCACCAATAAACAATTGGAATGAATTTCTCACTCAAATTTAAGTAGGTTACACTCGGACTGGCATCGTTCAATAATCAACATCCATGCAAAAATAATAGCTATCAATATATATCGATTATCAATTAGCGAACAATATATTCTAGGAGCATATATGGTGCTACAAATAGATACCAATGATATTGTATAATGGATGGGTATATGAGTGATATGCAATGAAGAAAGGAGATATACCAATGATATACAATAGAATAAACACAACAGTTCCAATGTAATAAAATAAACATAACAATACCAATCAATCTGCGAGTTTAGAGGCTAGACAAATGAGTGGAGCCAATTGTCTTCATGGTCGTGTTGTGTCATTCCCACTCACAGTCAATATGATTCCCACATGCCAAAGCATATGTGCCATAGGATATTCCCATTTCCTCTCACAATGTCGCAACCTCATTAAAATCGCTACCTCATGAGCTTCTTGGGATGCTATCATTGAATAGTAACCCACCTCATGCTCGAGCCAATTCTGTGGTGTTGTTATTTGAATATGAAAAAACATATATTATGTAGAAGATAATACACACTTAATGCACCATGCGTCACTGGAAAATTGTGAGGGAATTGGATATTTGGATACCTAATGGTTGAGTTGATGCTTCTAAAGTATGAGCATGAGAGGATTTATGCATATAGAAGTTGTTGGAAAGTTGACACAATTCCTAGAATCGATAGATTAAACTGAAATTAGGGTTACAATGTATCTATGTGAGTGATTGTTGCGTGAGCTAGGGTTAGGGTTTCTGGTGATGACCAAAAACTTTGACCAATGTGAAGGAGGTGCTCAATGTACTGGAGAGAGTGTGCAGGACATGCATACTGAAATGACTAGGGATCATAGAATCAATCAGGACTGAGAATAAGCATTTTTTGTACTCTAGGGGAAAGGAAAAGACAGGAGTAATTATGGAGTTAGCACTTGCTCTAATACCACTGTCACGCTAGGGATGGAAGAAAATAACTCCACACCTAATGATTTATGCATTAGTATGATAGGTGCATATATACATTTGTGCACGACTCTTGGTCTTCCCCAACATGTCATTGTTCTTATCACCTATGACTCTTCATATGCACATAACAATTACAAGAAACGTAACCACAAAGGATTATGTGTCCAACAAGATTATCATTCTCATTCAAATCTGGTCTTCTTACATCATCAAAATGCATCTTATTGTCTCATGACCGTCTTTTTTCACTTTACTTAGAATATTTTTAAAGCACGATGGGTTCACAGGTTGGAGGACTCGTGGGTTCATGTTTCCCATTTTGATCTCTTACACTCCACAAGTCCAAACGACTTTTGACTCTTTTAATAGATCTATACTTAACCAATTTTCAGTTCCATTTCAAGTTTAT
Source organism: Picea glauca (assembly GCA_000966675.3). Lineage (NCBI taxonomy): Eukaryota > Viridiplantae > Streptophyta > Pinopsida > Pinales > Pinaceae > Picea > Picea glauca. The sequence goes on from JZKD02S2342882.1 coordinate 28,489, forward strand.
GGATTAGCAGGTTCATATTTTCTCCTTCATTTCTTGAGATCTATGTCCTCCCCTCTGTTGTATTACATAAATTACTTTACACCTCCCCCAAGACTTATTAAATGCTAATCTTATGGAGAATAATATTTAATTAATTTTGAAAAGGCCGTTATTAATGACATATTTCTCGAGGTAATCTTTCATTTAATCAACAATAATTCTTTCATTGAAAAAGGAGTTGCGAGTTATATTATCAAAAGGGGATTTAATTTGAAATTAATGTTTCAAAGTAAATATCAAAATTCTGCCAACCTTCAAATGACATGGAAGTAAAAGGAAGAGAACACTTCTACGGGGATACTTTGAATCTATTCAGGTGAAAAGACCATAGGTTATGGTGGTCGAGGTCTTCTTGGTACTATTCTTCGCTACCATTACCCAAAAAGAATGAGAATATAGTCTGGATGTTAGGCATTGCTTCAACAGGGTACGTACCAGAGGTTTTTGATTCCAAGGAAATTGTTTCTTGGTGTGTTGATAAGTAGGAACTTAACTGGAGAGTAATACAACTTCAAGGGGAATCTCCTATTTCTTTGTCACCATCGGTTTTTAGAAGAATTTTGAAGCTCCCTGAACCAACCATCAAATTTAAAGGGGAGTTGTAGCTGGGATTGAAACTCAGGAATATAACTTTTTAGAAGATGAATCTTTTATAGTACAAAATGTCCCTCTTGACAGAAGCTCTAAAAAAATAATTTTAGAGAAAATACATTTCAAGAATAAAAGAAAATATAAATCATAATTTGATTTCAAATGAATACCTGTTTCTAGGATTTATAGAATTCATAAAGCTAATTTATAGAATTCATAAAGCTACAGGTGATGCCCTAGAAGTGTCAGTGGATGCATGGAGGCAGAAAATATGATGATTAAGGAAAGAGCTGAAGAATTGGAATGTGCCTTAATGCTGCCTCCTATCTTTGTAAGTACACTAGTTACTATTCAACCTGGGAGAAATCCGACGTGACACCTGAGTCGAGTTTAAAGTTGAAAGGAACATCAAGTTTGTTGGTTGCAATTAGAAAATTTGTTGGAGAAAATATAAAAAAGAGAATATCTCTTATTCTATAAGCATGGGATACAGGGAGTAGTATTGTTTCTTTCAGTTCAAAGTTAAACAATTTTAGAGAATATATTCAAGTTGATTTAAATAATGAAGAAGGTTTTTATAAAGATGACGTCACCACATTTATCTTAAAAAATTTTGGTATGATTGAGCTGAAAAGAAAAGAAGAATATCTACCATCTCTATCCCGAATCAAACAGTTAAAATCTTGCTAGATAAGAAAGATAAAGGTATTGAAAGAAATACTAGATGATTGTGATGTCGTGGTTGTCAAAAAGGAAGCATTGTATCACAAGTTGACCGAAATAGACTTGGCAGGAACCACATGTGAAGTAAAAAAACCAAAGTTAATCTTAAACTCTATATTTATGACAAAGCAACAATTTGAAGAACACATGGAAATATTGAAGGGCTTGTCAACTGAGAAATTTAATAGTATAATTGAGTATAATGAAAGTGAAATTGAGAATTGGTTGGTGAGTTATGCAAATAAAATTGAAGACATCGAAGATACTTTCCATCAAATTTAATATGAATTGAGAGAATTAGAAGGCATGTTATTTGAGCTATAGAGAGGAAAGGGGTAAGGAATCACCGACATTGTAGTAGATTGAGGTCTCAGGGATGACCTTCTACTGAATATTAAAGTAGCAAGGTCTAGGGTTGGGTGGAGAGTCATCCCCCATTTTGTTGTTGCATTTTTCTAGGTCAAGATCAAGGTATCACTATACTCTCCAGCCTCCATAATATAGGTACGTGGGTTTCTTCGAAGCAGGTGATTTCTTCATCTCCTAATGCCCCTAAATATTATTGAAGTTTATCTCATAATTTCTATATATATATATATATATATTTGCTTTTAGATCAGGCCATTACATGTTCAGTTTGTCAAAGTTGTGTAAAAGTAGAAAAAATAGGTAAGTAGGAATTTTGGTAGACCTGATGCATGGGTACATAGGTTAAGTATTTTGTAATTTTGTCTCAACCCAAATTTCATAACTAGGATGTACTTGGTTTCGCCCTTAAGTGCATTTTTTTTTTTAATATGAAAATTGGTAAACACTATCATTTGCCATTTTGGTAGAGCTTGATTTCACTATAAAAGATTTATTTAGGACAATTGAATGAGATATTGAGGAAAAGTTGGTAGATCCATCTTGGAATACATTTATTTCCATTTATTATTAATTATGGTTCATGACATGCATTTCATTAAGGCACTCAACCTTGATTTTTACACCATGGAAGAAAAGAAAATTTTGAAGTATTTTTGCACAACATAAATTTTCAGGTGTCAAATTAAAAATCCAGAATCGTAGAGAGGAGTGAAATGACTAAACATAGTCTCCAAGTTTGATCATTCAATTTGTCCTTATAATGAAGGTTGGGTATGCACTTCACTGAAGCTAGTCAATTTTTGTAAGATCATGGTCATAGGCAAGCTTGGCGAATTTGTAAGTCACATAGTAATAATGGTTCAATGCTTCAAGTTATGTCTATTTTCAAACAACAATAATAATATAGGAAACAAGTTTCATTTTGATCATAGGACCCTCATGCACTTCGTGGCATGTATTTTATTAAGACAAATTATTTATGCTCTTGCCCTGATTCTCAACATGGAAAAATAGTTTTCTTAAGGGAAGTGTGAATTTTGACTTGATGAATTATATCCCAATTTTTAGAATGAAATAATAAGGGATCCTAGATGTCATCAAGTGTACATGATTCCATAAAATTAGATTTTATGGCACTTGTGTATTGTTTCATGTCATTAAACTCCATACAATTTTCAAGTTATTGAGGGTTTTATGAAATGTATTGTTAATGGATCTAACTTATAGTTTTAAACCCTCATTATAGTTATGGTTGTTACTTATCCATCCTATGTGTATACATCCTGATGTGATTAATGTGTGTGTGTGTGTGTGAGAGAGAGAGAGAGAGAGAGAGAGAGAGAGAGAGAGAGAGAG
>JZKD02S2342893.1:11811-24519 GCA_000966675.3 Picea glauca
TGGCATTCTCACACCCTAGCTATAGAGAAACCTGCAAACACCTCACACCCTAGCTATAGTGAAACCTGTGAGAATGGGTCATTCTCACATCCTGCCTATATAGAAACCTGCGAACTTCCCTTTTTATAAGGTTTTTACATAGGAAAAAGCAACTTCTTTGCTCAGGAGAAGTTCTTCTCCCTTCTCTCTTTAGGAACTCAGGCCACTGACCACTCGGAAGGAAACAAATAGGTTTACATCATTAACGATCATAGGGATGATGAAAATAATGTGTAACACTCCATTACTGCACGCGTGTACACACTCGTTGACCCAAGAAAGCCTGCGTGTACCTACAAAATCACGAAAAAGGAAAGTTGTTGACGGAACACACAACTTTGGGTAAGTTAACTAAACCTTTATGCCATGCATGGATGGAAGTTTGACCAAATACCTAGCTTCTTCTAGCCTATAAAACAAGGGTTAGGGGTCCCATTTGGAAGAGGAGAATCATAGTAAAGAAACTATACCCGATTGTGCATTCCCTTAGTCCCAACCTTTAGCCATCCTTGTGCAAAGAGAAGTATAGAGAAAATAAGTTGGAGGACAGTCGAAGAGGAGCCCAGGACCAGGTTCGTGGAGTAGTGGTTGGCTTCATCATTTTAATTTGATTTGTTGAAGTTAATAATAAATAAGTACCTTTCCCATCCCACCATATGAGGTTTTCATGGTTTATTGCGTACATATTGATTAAATCTCTAACCCATTAATCTGTAGATCAAATTCATGTGGAGTTCTTTTTTTGTCTTGTGTGAATGTAGGTCAGCCTTGGGAGGATATATGCATTCAAAGAGCGACCCAGTGCGAAGAAGGATCGATATCAAACACCTGAAATAAGGTATGCTCACTTGATCTTCTTAACTACGTATTTTCTTAAGAATAATGGGGATTATGCCCGGGACGACGGTAGAAAGTAGGAAGCTTTAGGTCTTTTCTGCATGCATGATAAAACCCTAAGTGTTAGTCCGTAGAGGGATTTCCCACTCACAACAACACTTTTCTCTCACACAAGTGAGAAGTGGTCTGAAATTTTTGCCATTTTCTAGGTTATTGGTCTCTTTTACTCATGTGTTGGGCCTTGTAGGACAAGTTTGGATATCTCTTTGCTAATTTTTGGAGGAATTTTCTACAGTTAGGGTTTTCTCTTCTCATTGTCTTGGTGAATTAAGTAAATTTCTGCAATTTTCATGTCATTAATGCTTTATTGTGAATTTACTTGTTAGTATTGAAGATTTATTTATTAGTTAAAACCCTAAGAGAGGAGCATAAGTTGCTTCATACTCTCACAAGAGTGTTTCATCAATAAATTTGTGGAGCAAATCCTACCTAGGTTATACTCCTAAAGCCCTTGTTATCACTGAAAAATCATTCACAACATTGCACACAATGGTTGAAGAAAGAAATCACTTCCAAAAGTAATTAGTACACCTACAACACCAAAATCCATCAGCAAGGCCCATCAATTTGACCTCATATATTCTCAATCAGGTTACTTGTACACAGTATTTCCTGATGCACCCAGACCCATACCATTTGGCCAGGACAAACCTAGGATGTCCCACACTATAGATGGATTGATTGGTTCTATGACACATCTCAATCCTTAGGGCCACCCATCACCTACTTATGGTACAAATCAATATCCAAAACCATATGGAGGGACGTCTTATTACCCTTCCCCCACTCACCAACACTCATATCATGGTGTTCCCCCTTAGTCATTGTGGGGACCCCCACCGGTACCCCAAATGCATCCAGTCTCTCAATCAAGTACAGGTCCACCCTAAACCCCCACATGTAACCCCAACAGTAGTGGAAGTAACTCAACATCCTATACACCATATGGATCATCTCCACAAAACAATCCATATTTTCCATTTCCTAGTCCTTCCCAACCGGTTTATCCTCCACCAGGACAACCACATGCCAGTGTTAATTTTGTTCAGACCTCTCCCATTCAATAGGTTCATGATTTTGAATAGTTGAATACAAAAAATCTGTCCCATCAACTGAATAATGCCAAGAAGAAAGGAAAAACCTGAAACAATAACAACCCAGGCCCAGGAGGACATAACCCCAAACAAAACCATCCCACTGGGGGCAATCAAAATCAAGGCAACCAGAACCCCCAAGGGGGAAACAATAATAATCAACCATGACAAGGGAATAACAATAACCTCATAACTAAATTTCCTTACACTCTATGTGATGAGTATGGACATTATACTCACTGCTGCCCCTAAATTTCCGATTACAAATAGATGAAAGAATCCATGAACACACAATTCCCTCTAGCACCGCCTATCCTCTAGTGGGCCCCACAAAATTATTTGCAACCACCACCTCTGGCCATTTTGAAAAACCTCATTCCACCCCAAGGTGTGATGAATACCCAATAAGAGATAAAATCTACCCCACCACAAATGGGGCAATATCAAAACCCAAGTCCCACTCAACCCAGAAATCTGGCCGATCCCAATATCCTCCACACCAGTGAGGCGAAGATCCTTATGAAAACATGTGGTCGTCAATACAGAATGCCCCAAAAATCTACCCCAACCACCTCAGAAACAACTCTAGCTACAACAAAACAACCATTGATGATCCCACTCCCTAACATTGAGCCAAACCCCCGTATACCCTGCATGCCTTTACATCGGAATGTACATAACCCTCATGCTAGGGAAGCTCATAACTACAGTCTGGTTAATGACTTAGCACAATATCCTCTAGCCATGTCTTTGTTGGAGGTCCTCCAAACCTTTCCATCACAACGCAAATCCTTTCTTTCCGTCTTGGGGGAAATCGACCCAGTAGATACGCGGCTAATCACCTTTGATTTTGATAGAGGAGAACCATGCCACTCTAGTAGCTTTTCAGATACCAATTAAAATCTGAAACATCACAGTTCATCAATGCATCATCGATGAAGGTGCATCCACATGAATCATGTCCAAAGTAGTATGGAAAAAACTTGATTCCCTTGAGCTAGTACCATCTGCCATCACCCTTAGAGATTATGATGGTCGACATAATCTCTTGAAGGGATCTTCCAAAATGTCACTGTTGAACTTGGGGGAAAACCATCCTCGTTGACATTGAAGTTATTGATGCCCCACTTGATTACAATATCTTGTTCAGACGTAGCTACATGTATGCTATGAAGGCAGTAGCCTCTTCTGTGTTTCGTATGATGATGTTCCCCCATAACGAGAGAAAATTTTCACCATCGACCAACTTACACATTACGAGCCTAATCATTCTGCCAACATTGATAACATCCTACCCCTTGTATTCACTAGATCGGATGTTTTTTCAATCATCGACATTGGTCATGGAATATTCAAGGACCCATCCTTATTAGGGACTTATCATGGAGAACCACCTCTCCTAAACCCTTCTATTTCATCACAAGTATGTGAAGTTTTCTCTAACGGAACGAATATTAGAGGCAATAATCCTCTCACTGAGGCCCCTCCCCACATCGAAGTTCCACCAACTGGAGAATCACTACCTTAGGAATTCCCTAAGAACACCACCACACCACTTGTACTGGTTTTTCCCCCCCTCTAAGGGAAAATCCTAGTTTGGAAAATAGTCCCTCAGGCCATTACCCAAATCCCCTTTTTCTACCGCCCACCTGGAGTCCAAGCATTCCAAATCGCTGCTACCCTCACCCTTCCTAACATGGCTCTCACCATCCCTGTATGGTATCTCCACCCACCCTCTATGGTTCCTGCACCATCTTTCCCTCCCTATATAGAGGGATTATCGATGTAGATCCTAGTATAGGCTCCTACCACATCACCCCCACCCCCAATAGGCAGAAACACCACTACCACCAGGGGAAGACGAAGAAAGAATGAGCCCATAGCTCCACATCCTCCCAAAGATAAACGTCCTTATGCACTATGTGAAAGAGAAGGATACCCCACTAATAGATGTCCTACTCTTATCGAGTTACACAATCTCATACAACTCCCTAAAACAACCCCATTTATTGCCACTCCATCAAGTACCTCCATTTCTACTATGGATTCCTCCACCACACGCAAGAAAGGGTTACAACCAATTATGTGTGTGTCATATGCTCAGACTATATCCATTACACTCATCCTTTCCTATGTCTACCTCAATTCCACCAAACATTAGACGCGGTACACCACACATCTCGGCCTAAGCCCTCTCAGGCACTCCCCACTAATGCTCACATTACTGAGATTCGTTATATTTCATCGTCGATCCTAAAGTGAATGAGATATCATCCATAATACCATGACATTTGGTTTATGTCAAGCAAGCCATAACACCTTATACACGATATCTCTTCTACATCCTCATCCCCTGAGGTCAATGACACTTACTCATTGACGGTTCCCCATGCCATATCCTAGGATCCCCTGTATTCTCTCATTTTCCACTACTACAAAGATATCTTGGAGGAACTAACTACCCCTAATTTTCCTCGGAATGTTCTCCATCATCGATCACTTTTCATCTCATAAGAGGTATTTCACCCTCATGATCAAGCCTCCCTGTGCACGACTGAAATCAAGGATTATATTCCTCTGGGGAATATTGACTGGTTCAAAAACCCTATTCCTATCCTCAATGATTTTGAAGAAGGCATCATGGCCAACATCTCCCCCATAGTCAAAATTGACATTTCCATTAAACCAGGCATCATAGAAGTGATCTCCATTGGCGCTGCATTCTCCCCTGAAGAAATCATTGCTTACAAAGATCTCTTTCAGGAATACTAGGATATTTTTTCTTGATCATATATGAAGATGCTTGGCCTTGATCCTTTATATTCTAACATCGAATCTTCACATGGCCGACAATCGCCCCTATTCGTCAAAAGCAATGCCCCCTGCACCCATCCAAAGTTGTGGCTATCAAAGCCGAAATTGACAAGTTACGTGTGGTCGAGTTAATTTACCCCATTGTGTATGCTTCTTTGGTCTCCAACCTCATGCATGTTAACACAAAATAGGGAGCTATTTGTATCTGCACATACTTTCGTGACATCAACCATGCTTGTCCCAAAGACAAATTCCCAACCCTTTTTATCAACCAAATAATCGATGATTGTGTCAGCCACAAGGAACTATCCTTTATGGATGGGTTCTTCAGATACAATCAAATTCAAATCCACCCAGTAGAATAGTACACAACCACTTTTACAACCCTTTGGGGTACCCTTTCTTATCGTGTCATGCCCTTTGGACTAAACAATGTCAGTGCTACTTTCAAATGGGGCATGACCTACATTTTTCATGATCTTGCTTGCATCATTATTTCTTATTTGGATGACCTCACTGCTCGATAAAAAAAGCAAACCCATCATTTAGATGACTTATGCATTGTTTTCCAACAATGTCGGAAATATAATATCTTCTTGAACCCCCTCAAGTGGGTATTTTGTGTCACTATTAGATGCCTCCTCAGGTTCATTGTATCCCAACATGGCATCACTGTGGACCACCTTAAGGTCCAATCTATCATAGAAATTCCACCACCTAGGACTTTATGCCAACTGTAGATCTTGCAAGGCAAAGCCAACTTTTTACATTTCTTTTTCCCAGACTCTGCCACTCACGCAGATGGTTTTCTCTGCTTACTGTGTCATGATATCCCATTTTTATGGGACAAACATGATCAAGAAGCTTTTGATGATTTAAAATCCTCCCTATCCAATCCCCCTTTCATTAGTCCCCCAAACTATGATTGTGATTACATCCTCTACTTATCATCCTCTATTGTTTCAGTAGCAGGAGTCCTCATCCAATTAGGGGATGATGGGCGTGAACATATTATTTACTACATTAGTAAAAACATTTTAGGACCACCATTGAAGTATAATCATGATGAAAAACTCATGTTAGCAGTTGTCCTCACAGTCCAGAAACTGTGGCATTATATTATGCTTCAAACTACCAAGGTTGTATCAGATTCCAACCCCATGTAGTACTTTCTTAGTCAGTGGTAGATCCATGGAAAATTTTCTCAATGGATCGTTATCCTCCAAGAATACGATCTAGAGTTCTCTACTCCCAAAAGAAAGAAAGATCTTGTCCTCGATGCCAAAGCTTCCCCTATCAATGAGGATTTCCTCGATGAACACATCTTCTTCATCCCCTCAGATGACCCTTGGTACGGTGACCTTCTTGTCTACCTTTGTACAAAAAAAATCAGCTCTCACATCTCTTGAGATGATCGTCGATGCATTCTCCATCAGGATCCCCAATACCTCCTCATCGGAGACATTCTTTACTAACCTGGGGTCAATACCATCCTTCGATGATGTCTTACCATCAACGAAGTTGATCGAGTCTTGAAAAATTGCCACAGTGGCGCTTGCGGTGGTCACCTCTCGGGTATGTCCACCGCCCAAAAAATCATTCAAGAAAGATACTTATGCCCCACTTTATTTCATGACTGCATGCATGCTGTCAAGCAATGTGATAAATGCCAACTTTATGCAAACAAAGCACGAGATCCACCAGCTCTTCTACACCCAGTCATTATAGTCAACCCCTTTTGTAAATGGGGCATAGATTTCATGACTTTCCATCCTCCATCTAGTAATGGACACAAGTACATTGTTGTGGCAGTTGATTATTTTACCAAATCGGCCGAAGCCATGCCCACGTTTAACAACACTGCTGAAACAACAACGTGTTTTTTATTCAACCATGTCATTACTCAGTTTAGAGTCCCATGACAATTAGTTTCTAATCATGGTAAACACTTTGAGAATGAGATCTTTGTAGAACTATCCTCAAATTTAGGCTTCAACCATGAGTTTTCCTCCTCGTACTACCCTCATTCCAACAAAAAGTTTGAGGCTGCCAATAAAGTCCTCAAAACCATACTACAACGCACCATCAACAAACATAATACCAACTGACATCATATGTTATTTTCTTCTTTATGGGTCTATTGCACGACAATCAAAACTTCCACAGGTTTTACACCATTCCACCTCATCCATGGGATCGAAGCCACCCTCCCTATCTAGTGTGAAATCCCCACATTACGCACTACCATAGATATCTTACTTGACACTGCTCCAATGGAGCAATGCCTACTAACCTTAGAATCACTTGATGAAGACCGTTGATCTTCATTACAACACAATGAGGTAGCTAAACAATGGTCCATATCCACCTTCGACCATCATGTCAACCTTCATTCATTCAATAAAGGTGATCTCATGCTAGCCTATGACATCACCCACGACACTCTTGACCACGGTAAATTCGAGTCATTATGCAATGACCCCTTCATCATACAACATTGACTCACTAAAGACACCTGCATCTTGGCCTCTCTAGAAGGATATCCTCTCAAAGAACCAGTCAATGAGTTGTACTTAAAGAAGTTTTATGCCTAAGCATAGCCCCCCTACCTTAGGTTTCTCTTTGTACACATTTGTATAGTTTTTAGTCTTATTTATTTCCACCACTCCTCATGTCTGATATATCACCCATGTTATTGATAGATGCATCATCCATCAACCTACCACATTGGTTACATTGATGGTGGCAGCCGCTGGACCCATAATATCACTTCGATCACTTGGGCCCTCTATACCCCCTCACATATACTACTCCATTCCAATGGTATATGCTTAGGCCTGACCACCAGTAACCAAGTTGAATATGATGTCATCACTAGTCTCCACTCTGAGGTTAGTCATTGCCACATTCATCACCTTAGCATTCTGTTAAATTCACATCTTCTCATCCTGTAACTCAACAACGTGTATCATGTTCACAATCCTTGCCTCTTCCGCAAATACCTGCAAGTTAGACTCCTATATCATAACTTTGATTCCATCACATTTACACATACTTCAAGAAACCCTCAATCAAGTAGTAGATCACATGGATAACCTAGTATTAGATTGGCATTTATCACATTAAAAACATCATATACACAACATTGTACATTTGTCAACAGATAGAAATAAACATCATACATCATAAACACAAAATATAAAGACACGAATGATCAATGTATCCATCATATATATCATCAAGGTCATAATTGTTTTACAAAACATATATATACAATTGCACGTAGGTTCATGAGTCTCATCATCCCTATGAGTACAAAAACTAGGTATCAAATACCCTATAAAAAATTGGGTTCCCAAACCTGTACATCCCAACTCAACACTCAAGGTTCCCCTAAAGCTCCCCCCGAGCCCTCTGTTAGTCGAAGGTTCCCCTCTATCTAGGGGCCCTCCAACTCTAGGAGGGAGTCGACCAGTCATAGTTTCCCCTCCCATTGTTTCTATGTGGATCAACATCTGCCACTTCATCGGTACTCCCACACACTGGTCCAAGACCTCCTCATCCTGGATGTGGGCCCATATTCCCTTAGGAACACCCTGAAGGATCGGCTTGAACTATCCACGCAGATCCTCTAGCATGGCCCCAATGTCTCCATGTGGCTCTTTGGATGGTCCTAAACCGACGTCATCTCTTCGGTGCCTCTTCCCATCCCTCAGCTCTGTGGGCTCATGTCAATCTAGCTCCAGTTAGGTCAAATCTCAGACAACCTCTACCTCTCTCCCTAGGGGTCCAACATCTGCAAAACAACACAGATATAGTTTCATCATCCATATACATGTCTACTAAATTCTATCTACCAAAATGAAAATAAAAATATATACAACACATACCTCTGTGGTCCTAGTCCTCCCTAGGAGGCAATACCATGTCAGGGTCCTGTCTATAATCCATACCAATGTATGTATATCGAAGAATTACATGTGGCATCTGATGCCACACTTGAGCAACCATGGTAGTAAAGTAGTGGCCACCTTCCCCTCCTCCATGACGTGCCAAGACGTGTGCCCATCGCATCAATTGTGGATATTGTTGTGGTGCTAACTCCAATATAATATGTGGGAACAATAGAGGCACCCTCTCCAAAACCTAGGCCACTAAAATGAACCCAAATGAAAAATCACCAAAGTCAGCACACCGACACTGGTTCAGCTACAACATCATTCGGGTATGCGTCTACACACCCCACGCAAAGAGGTCTCCATCCAAGACCTCCTCAACTACCGTCATCTAACCACCTATGATCCACTGAGTACCCAAGGATCCATAGATCCTCACCACCATGGTCGTGATGAACTCATTCAACAAGTCATATATGGCCTCAATACAGATGATCGAACCTGACATAGGGTTTGGCTCAGAACAATGTCATGTCACCATAGTCTCCACCATGTCCTCCCCTGGAATATGGGGATCCACGGGAAATTCCCTTCCATGGAATGGGAGTCCTTTCATAAAGTAGGCGTCCTCTACCATAGAGAACATCAATTTCTTCCCCCCACACCATGAAGCACTGCAGATCAATGCTCCACATTTGAATAAAAAACTAGAGTAAAAACTCTTGCGACCGTATCAGAGGATAGTCAAAAAACTTGAGCAACCCAAATGTTGCCAAGTGTCTGCATACCCCAGGCTTCTCCCTCCCAGCCTCTCTCAACCGGTCTTATTCCTTCTCTCACCAATGGATCGACATCGTACTCAATCCATTGTTGATCACTTGCATTCACCTAGAAACACCTGATCATCCACATCATCCATCAAAAATCATAAATATCAAAACATCATACACCCCTCAGCCTACCCACAGTGCACGGATTTCCCCCACACAGTTGTGCATTTGTGCACAACTATTCTTCTCAAAACTACCCACTAATGTGCAGTTGTCTCACCCACAACCACTCATGGGTGTGCAACTGTCACTCTGACAAACACGCATCCAATGCATGCCTATATGTCCAACCCAATCAAACATGTGTGTGGTTGTTACCTACACAACTGCACATTATGTGTGGGGTTTCCCAAAACAATCGTGCATTCAGAATGCGCTAATGTTTTGGAAAAACCTGCACATAGTGTGTGGGAACTAAGTTCTACCCATGCACAGATGCATGGGTGTTCCCCCTTTTCCTGTGCACTAGTGGGCCCCTACCCTTAAAAACCCATGTATGACCCTTTGTACAAACCCTACCTAACATCTTTCAGCTTCACAAAATGCAGGATGATAGGGTCACTAACTTTTCTCTCGCAACTCCCAGATCAGTCACCTCACACTCCCATAATCTTGAAATCACCTCACAACTCTCTCACCAGATCAACAATAGTGTCAGGTACAAATGCGATGGAATTATGGACCCATCATCCACATATAAGCCCTTTTTCCCAACTTCCACATTCTTTTACAAGATCCTAGAGCCTTCGTTTTTCGATCCATTCTCATCCAAGAGATCCTTATCCAACCCTCTACACATTCACATTCCCTGGTTTATCATCTGTACTTTTCCCCGAAGGATCATTTTTCTCACACCACGTTCAGGTACACATGCTCACTTTCAGTTTTATCGAATAGTTGTTATATTTTCTTTATCATCATGTATTTTTCACGCCGGGTATTTTGTTTTTTATATGTGCAGGTACTTGTTCAACAATATTACAACCCCTTCAGTTATATGTGAGACACTGACATGTAGTTACTCCCTCTGTAAACAATTGGATATCCCAGTCACACCCTCTGACATTTACCTTTAGTGTCCCTACATTCATCTCTGCAATATCTTTACCTCTGCCACATTTTGGTATTGTCAACCGATAGGACTCTCCCCCACATGAGTTGTCCCATTCATAGTTCCCCTTAGAAAATTGACACTCATGCTGGTTTCACCCCATAGGATTGGGAGTCCCGATAGTATCTTGCACTTCCAAGAATGAACCCCATACTTCTTCTCATTATAGTGCTAACCTTCCCAATGGACTCCCACATCATATCATCATACACTTGGTTCTATTGACTACACCCCCGCAGTTTCATTAGCTCTCCATCTCATCCACCATCATTTTACCCATCTGCAAATTGTCCTCCATACACTTACCTAATATGGAAACCCACCCATGGACCCCAACCCTCCACTAGTTCTCTTTCACAAACTTGTGCTCTAAATAGGCCAAGACATATTTCACTGGGGAACCCATTTTTGTATCGGTATGGTCAACCCAAATTATTCTTTGTTTCTTTGGTAATTGTATAAATCTCTTGTTTCCAGCATATACATAATTTTTAGTCATCATCCTCAATGGCCTTTTTTTACCTGGAAAAGAAACCCATGTCACCCTTAGTTGGGGCATCCACCCTCTTTTCATATCGACATCATTAACAAACTACAAGTATCCCAAATCCATGTACCCATGATCTCTAATTTTTTCCACTTTGTTAGCCTCCGACACAGTTTAACCCCATATCTAGTCATCCCCCTGAAGCTACATCCAATTTTACGATTGTTGTCAATCATCCCTCAACACCCCAACCAAGGGAATTCTTGAGTCCCATAGTGTATTGACCTCATCCATGTTACCCATCAGTACCTGATCTCACCCATTACTCAGTGGATTTCAAGAATCCCTTTGCTTCTTCACGTCACATATCCCTTCTTGTCGACATAAACAAAGTTTCCAGAAGGGCAACAATATCTTGACTCTCATTACCTTTTCAATGATCTCAGGTAGAACAGAGATATTCATCATCGCTTTCTAATTCCATTGACCCCCATGACATTCAACTTCAACAAACTCTCATGTTAAGGTGGGTCTTACTATGTGACCAATGCAGTTGTTTCATACCAACCGAAGACCTCTGAAGTTGATAGTATATCAATGCCTACAATTCATTGGCACTTATTACATTCATCCATTACTTGCTTCGGATCCAATTCACTAGTTAGAACCATCGCCTATCATTATCAATTGTCCCCAAGGGCACTGAAGCTATATACATCATCATACATCTTCAGTTATAGTCCCACATTTTGGTTTCATAACACGAGCATGGGGCATGCCTAGCTCGTTTGTATACAGATTTTATTTTTTCTTCCTAGAGAAAGGTTTGGTTCCCACAATTTTCCCTCTCCCTCTAATGAATCTCTCTTGCAGTTCCTCTCTTCACTCTTCCTTACAATGGCATTCTCATCAAAAGAAACATTGATTTATTTTGGCTATACATATGCTCCTAACCTTACACATCATGGGGAATCTGTTATCACTGAAAAATCATCCACAACATTGCACACAATGGTTGAATAAAGACATCACTTCTAGCAGCAATTAGTACACCTACAACACCAAAATCCATAAAAAGGGCACAAAACTATAAACTTGGTTCAAAAATTAAAGTGTGTGGATTCACCAAAGGAAGTGCACGCACTATGCATAGAATGTGTGGGCCAACATAGCCCTATTTGCACACTGTGCATGTTGGGCCCTTCATTTTTGGATTGGAAGCTATGCAAGAATGACTACATTCCCAGTTTTGGTTTAGTATGAGTTGCACAAGCTACAGAAGAAGTTGGACAATCGAGCAAGGAAAAGTAATAGAAATCAGTTGCAAAAAAGGACAACGCAATGCCATCATGGAAAAAGAAGTTGCAATAGAACATGAAATCACATGAGCCCAAGGCCAGAAGATCCTACTTAGATTATGCATATGATATTAACATGACTGTAAAAGGGTTATGTTTTCATAGGGGTAGACCCAAGGTTCACTCCAAGAGAACACCAACAAACCCTAGCTACTGGCCCTTTCGGCAACACCTGCAAAGCA
>JZKD02S2342904.1:0-19594 GCA_000966675.3 Picea glauca
TTTACCACAGGTACCTTGATATGTCTTCTCAATACCATAGAAATTTCACCATCTGAATCATTCTATAAAAATAGTTATAGAGAAAATGGTAAGATGACCTGAAAATAACATACCTTAGAACACATCACCAAAAGACTTCATCCTCCCTTGAAATCCAACCTTCTTTACTTCTGATTTCCCCTAAAATTCGACTTGTGTATAAAATGAATGTATGATGATATTTATTTATACCATTTATGTCACTTCCTTTTAACATTAGGTCCGACCTGACACTTTCTTATTTTGTAATTATTTGCTTTAATTATCTTCAGGGCCTACATGTACTTCCTTCTTCAATTCACTTTGTCATCTTCAAAAATTCATTTCTCTTCAACCATGAGGATCCACATGATGTGCCACATACCACTAAAAATAACATGATGTATACTATCCATCCATGGGTGTTTTATCTAAATGTGCATTTTCCTTCATGTGCAAATAAATTCATCAATATTGCGGTCGAAAACCAATGACTAGGGTTGACATCAATGACAACAACCAATCTTCCAACAACTATTTTTGAAGAACTTAAAGGTAATCATTGTTTCCGAAGGTATAGAGAAGAGACCTCTCCACTCTATAGTGTCACTGCCTTGCATATGAACTCTCTTGTTACATGAGGACATGCAAAAAAGTAAGTTGGGGAGTATGTTGGGGTAAGAAAAAGGTATAAATATTCTCCTGGTTACTTTGGTTTATGATATATTCTTTGTTGACTTTTCTATTAGTTTGAAATAATTAGGGAAGAAAATGATTAAAAATATCTTAGGAAAGAAGATTAAAAGAAATTAGATATTTTCTATGCTTTGGTTTGAATTGTTTTGGTTTTATGCAGAAATGGAAAATTGTTGTTAACTGAGGATAATCAAGAAAGATAATAAAGATGCACAGACCATTGAATATCGAAGAAATCAGGCACAAAGAGGTTCAAAGGAATATTGACTTTTTATCTTGAAATATTCATAAATAGTAAAAGAAATGTTGAGGATCTCTCGATCCTTAGGATAGGTTAATTTACTTGTCTCATTATAATATATAAAGAAGATTCAATGATAGAGGGGGATACCAGAATTTAGATCTCTTAATTGATTGACATTCTTTACAAAAATCCTATTGTAAATGACTTATCAACTATGGAATTAATGCAAGCTTCAAGTGTTTTGATCATTTCCATGTACTGAGTTTTCATAACAGTATATTCTAAGGACCGTGGGCCCAGTCGATAGGATCTATTGTCTTATCGGTAATCTTATCAATTTTTTTATAGATCTGTGATTTCATATTTCCTTCAACAGTTAGAATAAATTCTTTCATGTGTTGTTTTTATTAAGAATTGCTTGTGTGATTCCATTTGCAAAGAATAGATTATTGATTTTTGTTCCAATACTGATTGCTATCACTTTATCGTTTGTGGATTATTTTCGTTAAGTTTACATTTGATGTTCCTTTCATTAAATCTGCATTTGTTGTTTTTTTCATCGAATTCACAGATGTTGTTCCTTTCGTTGAGTTTGTATTTGTTGTTCCTTTTTAAATATTCAGTAGATCATTGTTTCTTTCCAATAGATTAATTAATTATTGAGATATTGATTTGTTAGTGTTTTTGTAGATTAAATTAACGTTTCCTGAATAGATGAATGAATTTAGTAATTAATTGATGTTTTGTTTCATGGTGTGTTATTACTCATAATATATTTACTGTTGATTAAGTTTTTAGTTTCATAGTTCATAGTTAATGTGTGAAGAACTTGATTATTGCAGTAATTTAGATAGAATCAAATTTTATGTAGATGAACTATATACACTATTGAAACCTCTACAACTATCTGCATAGACTTTGCTGGCAACCTTGAGAGAAAAGACGAATCCTCGGTTGATAAAATTGATGTTAGACTAAGGTTATTTTTAGGACATTTTTAGAGCCCAACAGTCATCTGGGAGGAAGTAACTGAATCCAAAATTCCATGAGAAGTAGCTTCAGGAAAAGTGTCCCGAGAGGGTGTGGTTTTTCTTTATATTTTATCTTTTCAATGTCAGCGAGGTTGCAAAAGTAGTGTAGACAGAGGACTCTTGAATGTAATCTTTGAATCCAAATAGAAATAAAAATGTAGAAGTATTGAAGCTTTAACGAAAATATTCTAATGGTGGTGGTTTGATGTATTGTGATCCCATCTATGCATGTACTTTCTGTTTCATGTAAATTCATGTCTATTCTCTTTGTTTAAATTGGAACCTCTGACAATTTTAAAATTCATCGTGCGACGCTTTAGACTCAATCATTTAAACTCTGTGTTTTCTTTTATGTAATTTAGAATTCATCTTTAATGGTGCTCTGGTTTGGTTTCTTTACTCCCTTCTTTCGCCATACACGATGACATTTAAAATGAAATACCATCGCCTATTTAGCCTTTATTCTCTCAAAGTTCCCTTTACCAGTCATTGATTTCTCTCGGTTTCAGGAGGCTGACTCCATAGCCCAAAGTTCTGTATTTTMTTTCCAACAAAACTAGAAACATTTCCCAAACACATAAATCTAACTGACAATCCAAATTCACCATCATTCAGAGACTAGGTCTCARAGAGAGCTGTCTCTAGGTTGGAAAGGCTAGTTTCCAGTCTTAAAGTTGGTCTGTAGGTTACCTTTATCATTTTTTTTTCATCCAAAACAAATTTATAGAGTGCTAACATCTTGGCRCTGTTGTCGGGGATGAAAATTAAAAATTTCCATGGGAAGACGACTAAAGCTGTAGATTTCATCCCTGAGGGTAATAGTGGGTCAGACACCTCTATTGGTTGAAACTTACTTTACCCTGGTGACTTCATTTAATAATATCAGTAGCATATAATAGTCAAAAATAGAAATCCTAGCTCTTAATAAAGTTTACACTAGAGTGAACCTTGATCGAGAGCCTGTAAGATCTGTGCTTGATCCTGAATTTTGTTTGCGTAAATGAAAGGAGATGATAACAGGCCCTTTATATTACATGAACAAGAACCTATCTTTACCCAAATATGGAGTACAAAGCATTGACGACCTTGAGTTTGATTTACTATTTGAACAAACTCTGTTCAAGTCCAAATCAGAATCCTATTTGAATGAAATCATTTTCGATGAGAAAAGGTTCTAAGCCTTTATACCGACCAACCCCCCACGAACTGCCATAATCCCCACTTAGACCATCCAACCAGTTCAAATCCATCCTAGAGTCATGGATACTAGGTTCCCTCCTCTCGCCTTGCCGAACCAATTACATGATTTGCCTTAGAATTATAATCAAAGAATCAAATTATACGATGTTGAAGGAAATGCTTCTACCCAAAAATAATTATATTGGTTTAATGATTGTGTTGACCTAGAGGAGGTAAATCATGAAGATGCAAAAATGAAATTTTTTTCACAGAGTCTCTTAGGGGAGTTCAGAAAATGGTTCAAGTCCCTTCAAGCAGCGAGAATCCCTAATTTTGTAGCTTTTGAAATGTTGTTTCTCATCAGATGGGGTGATAAATGGAATCCTCTTCAGTTGCTAACTCAGTACAACAATATAAAAATATCACTAGACGAAACATTGCAAGAATTCTCATCCAGATTCAGGAAAGTTTATAATTCAATTCCCATAGAAGTCAGACCACCTCCCAAAGTTTCTCAACTTCGATACATTGATTCTTTTGACAGTGAATTCACTCTGTTGTTAAGAGAAAGAAGATGTAATACCTTAGGTTCTATGATGAGCGACACAATTGAAGTTGAAGTAAATATCATGGATTTGGGGAAGATCAAACATAATTTTGACAGAAATGGGAAGAAGCCCCAAGGGGACGTGCAACCCTCTACATCTCAATCATCAGACAAAAAAATTGACTTGATGATGAAGACTATGGAAAGGCTCATAAAAAATATGTATGTGGAGAGTAATCCTACCCCTAGGGAGAAAAATGATATCCAACCTAGAAATTAAAATTTTAGAATAGCCCCAACTCCACACATCAGGAAAAGAGACCAGAGAGATCAAGGTGATCAACAAATAAGAACTCATTTTCAAAACAACTATGCAAACAAATATTTTGATCAAATAATCCAAGACCAGATGCAAGGTTGCGATGATACAGAAACATACATGTTCTTGACAAAAGGAGAGAACAATCAATTTATGGATGTGAATGATGAGTTTATGCTGTAGAATGATGATATGCTATCATTGGAAACATAGGATTTTGGGAAAGGATACCACAATGCTATCATGTAGTTTCAGAAGAAGTATAACCTCAGAAGAAAAAAGGTGCCCGTGAAGGAAAATCACACAAAGGAACCCCAAGTGAACACTCCTTCTTCAATACAATTAAAGAAAGATAGTTCAGCAAGGGATGTGATGGAGAAGGGAAAATCAAAGGAAGAATCCCTAAAGAAAGAACCTAAGGGAACAAAGGAAATGGTCATCAAAGAGATAGAAAAATATTCTCCTCCTTTTAATTTTGAAAGAGAAATGGATAAAATCAAAATCTTTGTTCTGTTTAATGAGATAATCAAGAAATGAGAGCTTAGAAATCAGATCATTAAAATGTTAAATATGGAAGAATCTCTCGACACCTTGAACATCCAAGACGACCACCCTGCCATATTGTTTGGCCCACGCATAGAAGAAAGTAGTGATGTTGATGATGTTCCTCCTTTCTATGTCATCCTTAAAGTTTATTACATGACCTTATATAATGCCATGTTAGATTCGGGTGCATAACATAATCTCATGCCCAACATGGTCACGGATGAGTTAGGCTTAGACATTACAAGACCTTATAAAGATCTTTTCTCTTTCGACTCAATAAAGGTGAAATGTTTGGGTTTGATCAAAGACTTGGTTATGTCATTGTCTCAAATCCCATAGAAAAATATGGCCATGGAAGTGGTGGTCGTCGACTTTCCCTATTTTTGGCCAAGAAAAGAGACTGTACAGAGAAGTGTTGCTCAAGTACATAGTGAGTAGCAAAACCAAACAAAATAATCATCCTATTTACTTCGTCGACACTGAAGTTGACTCCTCTATTTTTTATAATAACTTAAGTTTTGAAGAGGGGAAGCCAACAACTGTCATGATTGTTGGAGACAAAGCCAAGCATCGAATAGAGGAAATCATGGATCAGAGGAACCACACAGAGAATGAAATGTGGAATGTGAGCTTCGATGGAGCTGTCAGTAGGGAAGCAGTCGGAGTTAGTGTGTGGATTAACCCTCCCAAAGTGGGTAAAAAACTCTGTTGTTATAAGCTCTCTTTCGATTGTACCAATAATATGGATGAATATGAGGCACTGATTTTGGGTTTGAGGACTATAAAGGAATTGGGGGATAGAAGGATAGTCATACATGGAGATTCAGAGCTCATCATCAACCAGGTAAAGGGTATATATTAGTTCAAGAATCCTATACTGAGAGAATATAGAAATTTAGTCTTGGATATCCTTGAAGAGTTTTCAGAGTACAACTTGTCAGTGATTCCTAGGGGGGAAAATAAAATTGTAGATGCTCTGGCTACTTCAGCTTCAGTGTTCAAAATTTCAATTTTTCCAAATAAGAAGTATGAAATTGAATTCAAACACAGGCCTGCAGTACTTGATAACATTAAATATTGACAAGTGTTTGAAGATGATAAATAGGTGGAGAGGTTTCTCCAAATGAGCAATGAGTTCACTAACGTGAATATTGATGATAAGTATTGTTGTGAAGAAGATGAAGACGCAACTGCATTCAACAATAATGACCCCTTTTAGAATTAGATAGCTGGAAGGGATATAGTGCAACTGAAAAACAACATCATCCCGAAAGTCTTGGTCCCGTTAGAAAATATTTTTGATGAAAATGATGTAGCCAAAAATACTAAAATCACTGTGAATGATGAGGATATAGAGGATTGCAACATTGGTACGCAAGAAAATCCTAAGATCACCAGACTGTAAAAAAATGCTCATTCTGTAAATCAAATAGAGGTCTATCAGCCTCATGAAATACTTCTCTAATGTTTTTTCATGGAGTTATGAGGACTTGAAGGTCTATTACAGTGGAGTAATTCAGCATGTAATCCCCATCAAGGAGGATCAGAAACCTTTCAAGAAAAAATTGAGATGAATGAACCCTCTGTTGTTGTCATTGATTGAAAAGGAGGTAAGGAAACTGTTTGATGCCAATATTATTGTGTCCTTAAGATTTTCCAATTGGGTGGCTAACCTTGTGTTGGTTAGAAAGAAAAGTGGTGAAATAAGATTGTGTGTGGACTTTCAGAATCTAAACAGGGTGTCTCTCAAAGACAACTATCCACTTCCTAATATGGATTAAATCCTGCAAAAGGTGGTTGGATCTCAAAAAATGTTGATGCTTGACGGTTTTTCTAGCTACAACCAAATCATGGTGCACCTAGATGACCAGGATAAGACAACCTTTAAAACACCTTGGGGTACTTTCATGTATGGAAAAATGACTTTTGGGCTTATGAAAAATGGAGTGACTTTCCAAAGGGCCATGGATATAGCCTTTATCGATCAGAAAGATAAGTTTATTGTGATTTACCTGGATGATATCACTGTGTTTTTTTATTCTGATGATCAACATATTGAACATCTAAGGAAGGTTTTCTAGAAATGCAGAAATTTTGGCATCTATTTGAATCCAAAAAAATCAAACTTTATGATGCAAAAAGAAAAATTGCTTGGACACATCATTTCAAAGGAAGGTATAAAAATAGACCCCAACAGAGTGGAAGGAATTCTGAAGATTGGCACTCCCAGGAGCAAGAAAAAGGTGCAGTCTTTCCTAGGAAAGATAAAATTTCTGAGAAGGTTCATTCCCAACTTGGATGAGATTATAAAGAACAACACAAATATGGTCATGAAATGTANCTGTTGTCGGGGATGAAAATTAAAAATTTCCATGGGAAGACGACTAAAGCTGTAGATTTCATCCCTGAGGGTAATAGTGGGTCAGACACCTCTATTGGTTGAAACTTACTTTACCCTGGTGACTTCATTTAATAATATCAGTAGCATATAATAGTCAAAAATAGAAATCCTAGCTCTTAATAAAGTTTACACTAGAGTGAACCTTGATCGAGAGCCTGTAAGATCTGTGCTTGATCCTGAATTTTGTTTGCGTAAATGAAAGGAGATGATAACAGGCCCTTTATATTACATGAACAAGAACCTATCTTTACCCAAATATGGAGTACAAAGCATTGACGACCTTGAGTTTGATTTACTATTTGAACAAACTCTGTTCAAGTCCAAATCAGAATCCTATTTGAATGAAATCATTTTCGATGAGAAAAGGTTCTAAGCCTTTATACCGACCAACCCCCCACGAACTGCCATAATCCCCACT
Source organism: Picea glauca (assembly GCA_000966675.3). Taxonomy (NCBI): domain Eukaryota; kingdom Viridiplantae; phylum Streptophyta; class Pinopsida; order Pinales; family Pinaceae; genus Picea; species Picea glauca. The sequence continues at coordinate 7,400 of JZKD02S2342904.1, forward strand.
TAGACCATCCAACCAGTTCAAATCCATCCTAGAGTCATGGATACTAGGTTCCCTCCTCTCGCCTTGCCGAACCAATTACATGATTTGCCTTAGAATTATAATCAAAGAATCAAATTATACGATGTTGAAGGAAATGCTTCTACCCAAAAATAATTATATTGGTTTAATGATTGTGTTGACCTAGAGGAGGTAAATCATGAAGATGCAAAAATGAAATTTTTTTCACAGAGTCTCTTAGGGGAGTTCAGAAAATGGTTCAAGTCCCTTCAAGCAGCGAGAATCCCTAATTTTGTAGCTTTTGAAATGTTGTTTCTCATCAGATGGGGTGATAAATGGAATCCTCTTCAGTTGCTAACTCAGTACAACAATATAAAAATATCACTAGACGAAACATTGCAAGAATTCTCATCCAGATTCAGGAAAGTTTATAATTCAATTCCCATAGAAGTCAGACCACCTCCCAAAGTTTCTCAACTTCGATACATTGATTCTTTTGACAGTGAATTCACTCTGTTGTTAAGAGAAAGAAGATGTAATACCTTAGGTTCTATGATGAGCGACACAATTGAAGTTGAAGTAAATATCATGGATTTGGGGAAGATCAAACATAATTTTGACAGAAATGGGAAGAAGCCCCAAGGGGACGTGCAACCCTCTACATCTCAATCATCAGACAAAAAAATTGACTTGATGATGAAGACTATGGAAAGGCTCATAAAAAATATGTATGTGGAGAGTAATCCTACCCCTAGGGAGAAAAATGATATCCAACCTAGAAATTAAAATTTTAGAATAGCCCCAACTCCACACATCAGGAAAAGAGACCAGAGAGATCAAGGTGATCAACAAATAAGAACTCATTTTCAAAACAACTATGCAAACAAATATTTTGATCAAATAATCCAAGACCAGATGCAAGGTTGCGATGATACAGAAACATACATGTTCTTGACAAAAGGAGAGAACAATCAATTTATGGATGTGAATGATGAGTTTATGCTGTAGAATGATGATATGCTATCATTGGAAACATAGGATTTTGGGAAAGGATACCACAATGCTATCATGTAGTTTCAGAAGAAGTATAACCTCAGAAGAAAAAAGGTGCCCGTGAAGGAAAATCACACAAAGGAACCCCAAGTGAACACTCCTTCTTCAATACAATTAAAGAAAGATAGTTCAGCAAGGGATGTGATGGAGAAGGGAAAATCAAAGGAAGAATCCCTAAAGAAAGAACCTAAGGGAACAAAGGAAATGGTCATCAAAGAGATAGAAAAATATTCTCCTCCTTTTAATTTTGAAAGAGAAATGGATAAAATCAAAATCTTTGTTCTGTTTAATGAGATAATCAAGAAATGAGAGCTTAGAAATCAGATCATTAAAATGTTAAATATGGAAGAATCTCTCGACACCTTGAACATCCAAGACGACCACCCTGCCATATTGTTTGGCCCACGCATAGAAGAAAGTAGTGATGTTGATGATGTTCCTCCTTTCTATGTCATCCTTAAAGTTTATTACATGACCTTATATAATGCCATGTTAGATTCGGGTGCATAACATAATCTCATGCCCAACATGGTCACGGATGAGTTAGGCTTAGACATTACAAGACCTTATAAAGATCTTTTCTCTTTCGACTCAATAAAGGTGAAATGTTTGGGTTTGATCAAAGACTTGGTTATGTCATTGTCTCAAATCCCATAGAAAAATATGGCCATGGAAGTGGTGGTCGTCGACTTTCCCTATTTTTGGCCAAGAAAAGAGACTGTACAGAGAAGTGTTGCTCAAGTACATAGTGAGTAGCAAAACCAAACAAAATAATCATCCTATTTACTTCGTCGACACTGAAGTTGACTCCTCTATTTTTTATAATAACTTAAGTTTTGAAGAGGGGAAGCCAACAACTGTCATGATTGTTGGAGACAAAGCCAAGCATCGAATAGAGGAAATCATGGATCAGAGGAACCACACAGAGAATGAAATGTGGAATGTGAGCTTCGATGGAGCTGTCAGTAGGGAAGCAGTCGGAGTTAGTGTGTGGATTAACCCTCCCAAAGTGGGTAAAAAACTCTGTTGTTATAAGCTCTCTTTCGATTGTACCAATAATATGGATGAATATGAGGCACTGATTTTGGGTTTGAGGACTATAAAGGAATTGGGGGATAGAAGGATAGTCATACATGGAGATTCAGAGCTCATCATCAACCAGGTAAAGGGTATATATTAGTTCAAGAATCCTATACTGAGAGAATATAGAAATTTAGTCTTGGATATCCTTGAAGAGTTTTCAGAGTACAACTTGTCAGTGATTCCTAGGGGGGAAAATAAAATTGTAGATGCTCTGGCTACTTCAGCTTCAGTGTTCAAAATTTCAATTTTTCCAAATAAGAAGTATGAAATTGAATTCAAACACAGGCCTGCAGTACTTGATAACATTAAATATTGACAAGTGTTTGAAGATGATAAATAGGTGGAGAGGTTTCTCCAAATGAGCAATGAGTTCACTAACGTGAATATTGATGATAAGTATTGTTGTGAAGAAGATGAAGACGCAACTGCATTCAACAATAATGACCCCTTTTAGAATTAGATAGCTGGAAGGGATATAGTGCAACTGAAAAACAACATCATCCCGAAAGTCTTGGTCCCGTTAGAAAATATTTTTGATGAAAATGATGTAGCCAAAAATACTAAAATCACTGTGAATGATGAGGATATAGAGGATTGCAACATTGGTACGCAAGAAAATCCTAAGATCACCAGACTGTAAAAAAATGCTCATTCTGTAAATCAAATAGAGGTCTATCAGCCTCATGAAATACTTCTCTAATGTTTTTTCATGGAGTTATGAGGACTTGAAGGTCTATTACAGTGGAGTAATTCAGCATGTAATCCCCATCAAGGAGGATCAGAAACCTTTCAAGAAAAAATTGAGATGAATGAACCCTCTGTTGTTGTCATTGATTGAAAAGGAGGTAAGGAAACTGTTTGATGCCAATATTATTGTGTCCTTAAGATTTTCCAATTGGGTGGCTAACCTTGTGTTGGTTAGAAAGAAAAGTGGTGAAATAAGATTGTGTGTGGACTTTCGGAATCTAAACAGGGTGTCTCTCAAAGACAACTATCCACTTCCTAATATGGATTAAATCCTGCAAAAGGTGGTTGGATCTCAAAAACTGTTGATGCTTGACGGTTTTTCTAGCTACAACCAAATCATGGTGCACCCAGATGACCAGGATAAGACAACCTTTAAAACACCTTGGGGTACTTTCATGTATGCAAAAATGACTTTTGGGCTTATGAAAAATGGAGTGACTTTCCAAAGGGCCATGGATATAGCCTTTATCGATAAGAAAGATAAGTTTATTGTGATTTACTTGGATGATATCACTGTGTTTTTTGATTCTGATGGTCAACATATTGAACATCTAAGGAAGGTTTTCTAGAAATGCAGAAATTTTGGCATCTATTTGAATCCAAAAAAATCAAAATTTACGATGCAAAAAGGAAAATTGCTTGGACACATCATTTCAAAGGAAGGTATAAAAATAGACCCCAACAGAGTGGAAGGAATTCTGAATATTGGCACTCCCAGGAGCAAGAAAAAGGTGCAGTCTTTCCTAGGAAAGATAAAATTTCTGAGAAGGTTCATTCCCAACTTGGCTGAGATTATAAAGAACAACACAAATATGGTCATGAAATGTACGGAAAAAAATGGACTCCTGTAGCTAGGAAGTCATTTGAAGAGATTAAGGTGGCGCTGACAAAGGATACAATGTTAGCCATTCCATATTTTGTGAAGGACTTTATTTTATTCTCCTTTTCCTCAGAACACACCATCGGTGGCGGTTTTTTACAAAAGGATGAGAAGAACTTTGAAAATCCCATATCTTATTTCAACAGGACATTCAGAGACTCCCCACTAAGGTATGACATCATGGAAAAATAAGTATATTCTTTGGTTAAGGCCCTAAAAGAATTCAAAACTTATATATTTCATTCCCACGTCATTTCTTATGTGCATTGCATTCCGTTAAGGATATCTTGACTCAGCCCAATCCTGAAGGGAGAAGGGGAAAATGGATCGTAGTAATATTGGAATATGAGCTCTAAATCAAGCCTACAAAGATGATTAAGGGTCAAGGACTCGAAAAATTAATGGTGTATTTGAACTGTGATGTTTTGGGAATCAATTTCATTACTGATTTGATGAAGAATCCACAAGAAGAAATGGTCCCACAAGTATCTCACAAGTTCATCGATTCTCCTTGGTACGCTGACATTATTTACAAGTTAAGAAATTTGCAAGCTCCTCCAGGGTTGAGCAAAACCAAAGCCAAATTTTTGAAGTTGAAAGAAGATAAGTTTTGCATTATAGACAATTCTCTATATTGGAAAGATCCAGGTGGGATATTACTCAATTGTTGTTGGAGGAAGATACGAAAAAGGCTATTAAGGAGTTTCACAAATGAGACTGCGGGGGGCATCATTATTGGAATACCACTGCACAAAAAATCTTGAGGGAGAGATTCTATTGGCCCAATATTTTTTCATATGTATACAAGGAGGCTTCCATCTACCATGAATTCTAGATCTTTGATGGGAAAATAAATCTGCAACCCTTGCCTTTAAAATCGATCTCTGTCAAAGAACCGTTCATGCAATGGGGTCTAGATTTTATAGGAGAAATTCATCCACCATATTCAGCTCAGGATATATGGATAATAACGGCCACATACTACTTCAGCAAATGGATCGAAGTGGTCCCCATAAGGAAAGATACTGACAGAGTTATCATTCAGTTTTTAGAAACTAATATCTTGTCTAGATTCGGTTGCCCAGTCAAGATCATCACTGACAATGATGCGACGTTCAAGTATAAGAAGATGGAGAAATTTTGCAGTGATTACAAAATAACTCTTGGACATTCCAAAAATTATTACCCAGAGGGTAATGGATTGGTAGAGTCATCTAACAAAAGTTTGACCAGGATTATTAAGAAGCTTTTTCAAGAAAAAAAGAAATCTTGGCACAAAAATATTATCTATGTGTTATGGGCTGAAATAATCACCACTAAAAAGTCCATCTCCACATCACCTTGCCATATTGTGTATGGTGCGTAGGCATTTTTTACCACCTCATTTGGATTTCCAATAAGGAGATTAGATTGCTGCAAGAGCAAGAAACCAAACTGAATGATGCTCAAAAGAGAATAAACCAATTGGTCCATGCGTAGCAAATGAGAGAATGAAAATAATTTTCGACAGACACACTAAAGAGGAGGGTTTCAAGGTGGATGATTTGGTACTGAAGTGGGTCACAAGAAACAAAGACAAAGGGAGGCACGAAAAGTTTGATAATCTTTATATGGGGCCATTAAATATTTCCACGTATCAGAGGAAAAATGCCTATTTGCTACAAGTGTTTAATGGAAAGATCACCAGTGGGGGGCATGTGAATGGCAGGTTCCTCAAACAATATCTGGTTTAGAAAGTTTTTTCAGTCTTTCATGTCATTGTAAATAACCATTTTTATTTTCAAAGAAAGCGTTTTGAGTCAGTAGTCAGCAGAAAATTGAAGCCCGAAGTGAAGGCCCTAAGTTTATGTTGAGCCTGGTCATAACTGTGTCAAGGAGGTCTGGGATGAGTATTTTTTGTTATTTTAGACTCTGTAAGTCAAATAAAACCCAATGGTCAGGCACTTGGCCTGATGTTTTTTGCCACCTCACTGGGAGGATAGCATCCCCATTGGAGCCAGCTATTATCATCGTAATTTTTTACAGTTAGAGTTAGTCCTAGATGAGTCATAGTTCATGTGTCAAAGTGTATAAGGTCAGGAACCGAACAACGAATGGGTCTAAATCAACAATTAGTGGGTCTATCTCTTGGAGTCGGTAAAGGGCATAATGATTAGTGATGTGTGACTTGTAAAGTTCCCTTTCCTGAAAGATCGAGTCATGCCAGAAAAGGGGAATTTACATGCCAAAGATTGAGGAAATTTGTTCGGATAAAGTTCATGTCGATGGATATAATGAACATCATCACCTAATTATGAAGTTAGAAAGGTAAAAAAATCACAACATTCATCTCATGTATACTCTGTCTCTCTTATCATTTGTACTTTTCACACTTCAAAGTGTACTCGCCGCACAAGTTTGTTGTGCAAATCTTCAACCTACTTCCAAACTTCTCATCGCCATGGATTTATCATCCTCTTCCATGATTCCTTTCCTTAGCCATTCAAGTATAAATATTGGTCACCCTGCATGGCTCTCCTTTACTTTCTAGATTTATGCATTGTCTGTGGTTTTTTCTGCAAGTCCTGGAGCCTTTCGCTTTAGAAAGGTTGATTGCCATTGTTTGTGTTGTGAATCTATTCATTCAAGTTGCCACGTCTTCTTCATCAATTTCAATCATTGTTTAAATCTTGTTGGAGTTCGTTATAAACTAGGGTGATGGACGATATTTCTTCCCGTGGTCAACCTTTCTTCCCATTTGTCATTGATCAAGTTGTTAGTGGTCGAAGAATTGAGATGGTTGAACAAATACTAGTATTCATTTTTTATTTTGGCCGACATCCTGAGAGACCCCAAAGGAGACATTCCTCTATCCACGAGGGAAACAACATTCCGTAGCGCAGGAGAAAGAATAGAAGAGGACATGGGAAAATGAAAGGAAATAAAAGACTCTTCATCCCACCAACTAGCACCCTAGAAAAGAGGTAGACCAAGGTTGAATAAGAAGCCCGAGGAGACCCAAGCTCCTAGTTAATTGTGCACCCAGTCTGCTACCGAGAGGTTACTCATTCACGTTGTGAAAGACAGAGGAGGTCAAGAGATGAAGACATGGAGTTTCAGGAGTCGTTGCAGCAGTTGAAGTAAGCGCAACTTGGTATCATCGATTTGTATCAGGAAAACAAAGAATTAAGAAGATAGTTGGCAGAAAGGACTTTTGAAATGCCAGTGTTGCAAAGTCGAGCAGGGAATGCAATTTTTTTCAAAATAAATCTCAGAGAGGTGCAAGACGTAATCATTCAATTGCGAGAGGAACAAAGGGTGTCAGAAGAAATAATCCTAGAGAACTTCAACGAATGTAGACCAACCATGGATAACGTCTGCGCGACTCTCGCCAGTGTGCAAGAAAAGATGAAAGGAACTGTTGTCTTGTGGAGACAAGTGAAGAATATGAACAAATAGAACTAGTCTCTTAGGCAAACACTTAGATATTTAAGGTTGAAGGTGAGGCTAGAGGCATGAGTGAGACAACCCCATTTTGTTTTTTTTGTTTTTTATCAAGGCATGGAATCTTTCTCCCTGTGTGTAATGTTTCCTACCAGTAACAAGAAGTCTGAAACGGTACCCACACGATGAATAGTCATCATGTAGATGATGTAAACTTACCTATTGAGGAGGATAAGTGTAAGAAAAACACATGCCATTTTTGGAAGAGACGCATGGCATCCCAACCGTCGTTGCCACCCGGAGTTGCACAAGCGACTGCAAATGGACATTCGCTACACCAACTCGCCATGTGCATGTTACAACCAGTGATCGTGCAATAACAACCAAATCCCATTACGCAAGGAGAATGATTTCCAACAGTGCGCTCGATTACTGAGGCACCCCATAAAATAAAATGTCGATTTATCACAACCTAATGACCAAATATTAGTCATGACTAAATGATTGAGACGAAGGTGTCAGTTGTGATATGATTGGGTGCAATTCAGTTTCCACTTTTAGTAAATTCTATCCAAAGGGTCATCTGGGATTAAGTAACTGAATCTGAAATTCCAGGAGAAGTAGTTTGAGGCATAGCAGCCCGAGAGGGCATGATTTTTCTATATATTTTATCTCTTCAATGTAAGCCGGGTCGGAAGAGTAGTGTAGACAGAGGACTCTTGAATGTAATCTTTGAATCCGAATAGAAATAACAATGAAGAATTCCCAAAGATTTGACGAAAATATTCTAATGGTGGTGGTTTGATGTATTGTGATCCCATCTATGTATGTACTTCTTGTTTCCTGTAAATTCACGTCCGTTCTATTTGTTTAAATTGGAACATTTGACAAGTTTAAAATTCATCATGTGGTGCTTTAGAATCAGCCATTTAAAATCTGTTTTTTCTTCTAAGTAAGTTAGAATTCATCTTTAATAGTGCTCTGGTTTTCTTTATGTACTCCCTTCTCCCACCATACATGATGACATTTAAACTGAAATCCCATCACCTATTTAGCCTTTATCCTCTCAAATTTCCCTTTACGAGTCATTGATTTCTCTCGCTTTCAGGAGGTTGACTCCATAGCCCAAAGTTTTGTATTCCCTTTCCAACGAAACCAAAAACATTTCCCAAACACATAAATCTAGCTGACAATCCAAAGTCATCATCTATCAGAGACTAGGTCTCAAATAGAGCCTTCTCTAGGTTGGAAAGGCTAGTTCCTAGTATTAAAGTTGGTATGTAGGTTACCTTTGTCATTTGTTTTTTCAGCCAAAAAACATTTACAGGGTGCTAACATGTCTCATGAAATAATATAGTGAGTTATAAAAAAGAAAATCTAGAAGACCTTATAGAATAAATTTTTTTCTTAGAACTGATAGAAAATAAATTATGAATTTAGATAACTTTATATTAATTTATGAAAAAAAACATGTTGGGAATAGGCCTATTATGAGGAAAGACCTAATTTTGGAGCACACATAACAGCTGGAAAGAAAGCAACATGCATAAAAAGAAGGAAAAGCAACATGAAAATGGAAAATCCAGGTGGCAAGGAGGCGGAGAATCCTAGCCATGATAGGGTTAGGGTTTTTTATAAGGATTGTAATGACTATAAGCCTGATAAATAATATAAATTAGAACCTAGGAGGTCTAGGTTATAATTTCAGTGAGTTCCGTTAGGTTCGGTTGTTATTGGTTGTGGATGATTGTGGTAATAAGGTCATAGAAGAGTCAAATAAGCTATATTTTGAGGGTTAGATCACAGGATGAGGAGCCTGGTGTGATCTAGTCCACCTCACATAGGTTCCTTAACCTCATCAAGATTGTATGAATGAAGATATAATGTGTGCAACACTATATTTTGTAGCAGACTAAATAAAAGAGCAAAGAAGCCAAATATTTGTGGATGTAGCCCAGGAGGGGGTGAACCATGGTAAAAATTGTGTTCTCTATGATGTTTCTCGAATGATTTACCTTATATTAATTGCTAGATTATGCATGAATGATTAGCTATATGTATTAGCATGCATGCATAAGGCTAAAATATGAATGAATGAATCCTAGAAATACTTTAATCAAGAAAAATTTTAATGCATAAAGAAAGATAGAATACACTCCTAGATCCCCACTCATTCCTAGAATGCAAACACCTGAGTATTGTAGTCATCTATAGAGATATCTCAGGTGAGACTGCATTGTGCACTCTGCATGCAATATTTCTTTCTAGTTTATGAGGATGGTTGATAGTTTCATAGGGTTTTGTTGGAAATATGTTCAGATATGAACCCAGGTCAACCTAACAAGAAGAGAAAGAGAGAGATCCAACCAACAAACGGTTCCATTTCTGGCTGGAATTGATAGAATAGAGTGCATGGGATTCATGGAAGAAACACGGGGAGAATGAAGGTATATAAGGGAATGTTTAGGCCATGGAATCCAACAAAGGAAGAGATTGAAAGATAGTTGAAAATGAAAGAACTCGAGTTTGTGTAGAAGGAAAACATAAACCCTAAGTTAACACCGTGCAAATATCTCGACAAATATGTGTTTAGCGACCTTCATGAGGTATTTTTCTGTGATTTCCCACATTTTTTGCAAGAGTGGTTATTGAGTTTAAAATAAAACCACCCTACAAATTGAATTATACAGTTGGAGTGGAATCCTATGGATTTCGTGCAGTTATAGTAGGTTGTTAACAAATTTATGTGCGCGGTAGATTTCTAGTTAGACAGTATTGTTGCAAGGTTTATCACTAAATTTGTAGTAGATAAAACAAAGTCTTACACCACAATAGAGAAGTATTTTCTAAAGGGACCCAGAGGTAGGTACATCAGATCGTTGTATGCTTCAATCAATATTTTATTGTATAACAACAGTATGATGACAATGGAATCAAACAACTAAACTTCCCTGTGTGCATGAGGGGAGGGGGAAAGCACTAACAGGAGGTGGAAAATGGAGGAAGAGATGGATAAGGGAAAGAAAAAGGAGGCCATGGACTCATTCATGATGGAGGAAGACCAGATAAAGAATATAATGGAAAAATATGGAAGGATGCACAGTGGAGCACCCTACCAATATAAGATGAATAACAAGAATAGAGACAGTTGAAAGATAGGGATTGGAAAGAGATGAAAAAGAGGTAGAGAATCTTTGGGCTATGGAGACGATTCAGGAAATCTTGCTTGTAACATATGAAAAGAAAACATGATGTCCAAAGGCAGGAACATAAGGAAGAAATCCAATCCAGATCACCGTTAGTGTGGAACCTACAACCCCATGTGCGACTAACACACCATAAAGAACACTAATGTTTAGACAACCTAATTTTATTGGAAGAAAGAAAATATGAAACACATCCAAGAAAGGAGAAGCAACTAGAGGATACAGTTTAGGAAGTAACTGTCAATTATCTGCACCACACAGAGGTACTAATTCAACATAGTTTAAAATGGTAGGACATGATCCCACGATCAGGTTACCAGAATTTCAGGGAGAGGCACCAAAGGACCAAAACACTTATTCATATATGAGAAGATTTGGGAAGAAAAGAAGATCACAAATGAGGATACAAAACTCACGCAGTTAGCTATCATGCTAAGAGACTGCACACTAGACTGGTACATGAGACTAGATATAACAATCCACCAAGAGTAATAAGGACTATTATAGATGCGAAAAAACAATTGATAAACGAATTTCAGAAGCCCAACTCAGAGGATCAATATATGAATGAAATGATTGAAATCGGTAAAAAACTAAGTGAGTCTATTTGGGAGATTGATCAAAGGTTTAAGCACCTAAAATGTAAGTTGAAATATGCAATGATTGACATGCAACATAGTAATCTATCTGTGAACTCATTGTTATCACATTTTAAATACCCATTAAGACAACATAATTTCCAAACTTAGGTAGAGGCTCTACATGAAGCCTTACAACTAGAAGAGAATCAGTATCAACAGAAAAATCCAGTAGTATTGGAGTTGAAGGAAGATTTGAAGAATATAACATTTCAACTTAACAAGAATAAGTATATAGAGAAAAGATAAATTGTTTGGTGTACCCTATGTAGGAGAAAAGGACACCATAAGAATGAATGTCCAACTTTCATGTAGTATATGGAAACAAGGGTGACAAAACAATTGCCGATAGGAGGAACACAGTGTAAGATTTGTAAGAAACATGGACATGATCCATATCATTATCCAATGATGTAGAAGTATAAGACAATACCCAAATATTCATATTGCAATTTTTGCAAGTTAGTGGGTCATGATGATAAGGATTATAGGATGATGGAGATGATGAGAGAAATAATTTCATATACTTATAGGGTGCAATCATAAATGATGATAGGACAAGATACACCTCATTTCAACCAGGTGCCACCACCATACAATAATGTGCAACAATAATACAACACTACGCAACAACAATACAATAATGTGTAGATAAATTATAACCCCACGCAGTATAACCCAGTACCTAAGTACAATGCGCCACGAGGAGATCGAGGTGGATATAGAGGTGGAGGGTGAGGCATAGTACCAATAGTGTGCCACAACTTCCAACAACCAGGACATTATGCAAGGGAATGTCCACTTCCACCAACGACATGTATGTACTATCACGCAACAGACCATGACACAAAAGACTATCCTACACTTTTGGGGAATATCCAAGGAAAAAGGAAACAGAACAACCAAAATGTCCAGTGGATCTTTGTAGAATCCAGGGATGATGGGAGAAACATCAATATAGTCACTCGAGGATGAGCCCAGACAGGAATTGATGCAGTTAAACAAGACCTGACACAACACCAATGGGTTAAGAAGAATAATGATCCACATAAGCATTTTGATGCATGAAAAGAAAATGAAACATTCAAGGAGGTTGTACAAGAGTTTCTCAAGAAGAATGTTACATCTACATCAACTGCGTAGCACACTCAAAACTTACCAATGTACA